>SJYC01139621.1:0-45064 GCA_006408675.1 Madoqua kirkii | reverse complement strand
CAGGAGACTCGGGTTCAACCCCTGAGTCAGGAAGACCCCCTAGAGAAGGGAATGGCTACTCATTCCAGTATTCCTGCCTGAAGAATTCCTTAGACGGAGGATCCAGGCAGACTACAGTCCACGGGGTTGCAAGAAGCAGCTAGCACTTTCGCTTTCAATAGTTAATGATGTGGAGCTTCTTTTCGTTTGCCTCTTGGCCATCTGAATGTCTTCTTTGGAGCGATGTTGATTTAAATTCTCTGCCCATTGTCTAACTGGGTTGTCTGTTTTTTTGATATTGAGCTCCATGAGCTGTTTGTACAGAATAGCCAACATTTAAAAACGTGACCATACCAAGTGCTGCCAAGGAACTCTCACACCAGAGGGAGGGAGTGTGACGGTGTACAGCCACTGCACACCTATGAGAGTGGCTAAAATTAAAAAAATATTTTAACATCAAGTGCTGGTGAGCATGTGCAGAAACTGGTCACTTGTACAGTGCTGGTGGGACCGTAAAATGGTTTCCAGCTCCTCTGGAAGATAGTTTGATGGTTTCTTTCCAAAGTAAACATGCACTTCCCATGCAATCCAGCAAGAGCACTTAGGTCTTCATCCCGGAAAAATTGACATTATGTTCAGGTAAGAGCCTGACATAAATGTTCAGAGCAATTGTGTTCACAACAGCCAAAAACTGGAAGCAAACAAGCCGTGCTCCAAGTGCGAGAACAGAAGCACCAACTCTGATCTGTTTACATCACAGGACAGGATTCAGCAAGAGAAAGGAACGTGCTGTTTATACCTGCAACAACCTGGGCAGACCTCAAGTGAACTGTGCTGCTGCAAAAAAGAAAAAAAATTTTTCCAAAAGGGTATATGCGCTGCGATTCCACTTATACAGGATTTTTTAAAAGACAAACTTGTGGAGTTGGCGAGAGTAGGTCAGTGGTTACTAGAGGTTTGGGGGGAGGTTATGAATGGGGCAGCAGGAGGAAGCCTCGCGGTGGCGGAGACGTCCTTCATCTTCTTTCTTTTCTGTTTTGAGCGTTTCACCTCCTGTGTGCCTGCTTTCCGGCTGTGCTGGGCCTGCGGCTGCGCGTGGGTTCTGCCGTGGGGCAGGCGGGGGCGCTCTCTTGCTGCGGGCTCAGGCGTCGCACCCGCTGGCCTGCCAGTTGCAGAGCATGAGCTCCCGGGGCGAGGGCTCAGCAGCTGTGGCCCCTGAGTTTAGCTGCCCAGAGGCAGGTGGGGTCTTCCTAGGCCAGGGATTGAACCCTACCCTGACAGGTGGATTCTTAACCTCTGGACCACCAGGGAAGTTCTGTATCTCCGCCCCCCCCACCCCCCCAGCAGGGGCTTCCCTCATAGCTCAGTTGGTGAATAATCCGCCTGCAATGCAGGAGACCTGGGTTTGATCCCTGGGTTGGGAAGATCCTCTAGAGAAGGGAAAGGCTACCCACTCCAGTATTCTGGCCTGGAGAATTCCGTGGACTATACAGTCCAACGGGTCGCAAAGAGTCAGACACGACTGCACGACTTCCGCTTTCTTTCTGATTTACAATATCAACAGTTCTGCACACTGCTTGTGGTAGGAGTGACACAAATCTACACAGGGGATAACCGCACAGAGCACACACACAGACACACACGTGCTTGAAAAACTAGGCGACTATGAAAAACTCTGTGGATTTTCCCAGTATCAGCTTCCTGGTTTTGACATAATGATGCTATTGTTATACAAGATATTCACACTGGGGAAAACTGGGAGAAGGGTCCGCAGCTATTCCCTGCATTTCGGTGGCTTTGAGGCAACTTCTTGTGAATCTCTAATAGTTTCAAAGTAAAAAGGGTTTTCATGGTTCCACCCCTAGGGGTTTACCCAGGAGAAGTGAAACAAGTGTCCACGCGGGAACTTGCACACGAATCTTCATCTCGGCTTTAGTCAGAACAGTCCCAAACTGGGACAACCAGACGGCACATCGATAGGGGAAGGATGGATCCGCAAGCTGCAGAGTGTTCACACGGTGGAATCCTCCTCAGCAGTTAACGGGAGTCAGATGCTAGGACAAGCTGCAGTATGGTGCATCTCAAAATAATGTTTGGGGTGTTTAATTATTTTGGCCGCGCCGTTTCTTAGTTGTGGCACGCAAGACCTAATTCTGGCCTGGAGAATTCCGTGGACTATACAGTCCAACGGGTCGCAAAGAGTCAGACACGACTGCGCGACTTCCGCTTTCTTTCTGATTTACAATATCAACAGTTCTGCACACTGCTTGTGGTAGGAGTGACACAAATCTACACAGGGGATAACCACACAGACACACACGTGCTTGAAAAACTAGGCGACTATGAAAAACTCTGTGGATTTTCCCAGTATCAGCTTCCTGGTTTTGACATAATGATGCTATTGTTATACAAGATATTCACACTGGGGAAAACTGGGAGAAGGGTCCGCAGCTATTCCCTGCATTTCGGTGGCTTTGAGGCAACTTCTTGTGAATCTCTAATAGTTTCAAAGTAAAAAGGGTTTTCATGGTTCCACCCCTAGGGGTTTACCCAGGAGAAGTGAAACAAGTGTCCACGCGGGAACTTGCACACGAATCTTCATCTCGGCTTTAGTCAGAACAGTCCCAAACTGGGACAACCAGACGGCACATCGATAGGGGAAGGATGGATCCGCAAGCTGCAGAGTGTTCACACGGTGGAATCCTCCTCAGCAGTTAACGGGAGTCAGATGCTAGGACAAGCTGCAGTATGGTGCATCTCAAAATAATGTTTGGGGTGTTTAATTATTTTGGCCGCGCCGTTTCTTAGTTGTGGCACGCAAGACCTACCAGCTGCATCTTGCTAGCTCTTAGTTGCGGCATGTGGGATCTGGTTCCGTGACCAAGAATTTAACCCAGGTCTCCTGCATGGGTAACGTGGCGTCTCAGCCCCAGGACCACCAGAGAAGTTCTTCAAAGTAGTTATTCTGAGGGGAGTGAAGCCAGACAAAAAGAGACCTTTCTATGTGGTTCCATTTCTATGAAATTATAGAATGTGCTAGAGAATCTTTAGCTGCTGCTGCTAAGTCACTTCAGTCGTGTCCAACTCTATGCGACCCCATAGACGGCAGCCCACCAGGCTCCCCCATCCCTGGGATTCTCCAGGCAAGAACACTGGAGCATCAGAAAGCAAAGTCAGTTGGTGGGAGAGTGACAAGGAGGGACAGGAGAGAGGCTGTACAAAGAAGCAGGAGACTTCCGGGAGTTCTCCGTCATCTTGATCGCGGTGGTGGTATCACAGGCTCTGGGGAGAGGCTGGAAGGAGACGGAAAGAGGCACTCCCAAGAAACTTGCAGGGGACCGGACTGAGCCTCATCAAAGAGCAGCTTAGCCCCTTCTCTCTTGTCAAGCAGACTATATGCTCCAGTGCTTGTCAAATTTAGAATTATTCAGTTTAAAATGGAGAAACAAGAAATATGTGTGGCATTCCAGGAATTGTTTACTCTTTAATGAGCACCTGGGGGCTTCCCTGGTGGCTCAGAGATTAAAGCATCTGTCTCCAATGCGGAAGACCCGGGTTCGATCCCTGGGTCGGGAAGATGCCCTGGAGAAGGAAATGGCAATCCACTCCAGTATTCTTGCCTGGAGAATCCCATGGACGGAGAAGTCTAGTAGGTTACAGTCCACGGGGTCGCAAAGAGTCGGACACGACTGAGCGACTTCACCTTCACTGAGTACCTGTCTATCGGAGAGAGGGCATAGAACATGACCTCTGGCCTCAGGAGCTCTGGGTTAGAGACAGGAGGAAATTGAGAAAAGCACTGCCTCCTCCAAGAAGGCCTCCTGGCTATGCCTGCCCTGGTTGGGTGGGGAGGGTCATCCCACCTCTGGTTCTTACAGCATAGCCTGACGGGTGTGTCCAAGGTCAGACCATGCTCTGTCCAGGGTCTCCCCTCTGACAGCTCCTCTGTGCATTTCTATTCTGACCAGATGGGTGACTCCAAGCTTTCCTAAGCTTGGGGCTCAGGGTTTGGGTGGATTTAATTGAAGGACATTCCCTTGGGATCGATTATATTTCAGAAAAAAATCACCTATTTTGGAGCAATCTTGCGAAGCAGCCTGGCTCTCTATGCACAAAGGCATCAGAGAAGCACAGAGAGGGTATGTCCGTGCCCCCAGTCACAAAGCCTGTCTACAGTGGCCGGCTCACTGATGGGCCACGCCGGAGGTGGGAGGGAGGGCAAGCGACATCTGTGCAGAGGTGGAAAACTCAGCACAGAGGCCCTGGCCTCAGTCGTGGGAGGAGGGGCTCCTTCAAAATCTGAGATGTGAGCCAGAAAAGTCACTTCTGTGGGTATGTATCATTAAACATTTCTGGGAAGTCCGAGTCCAGCCCAGAACCCAGGCGCCAAGCCCGGCCTCTCCTGCTCACCCCTACCCTCCAGCTTGGATTGTTCTGCTGATTAATTAGAACTGGCTAGAAGCTGGCCCGGAGAAGGCAATGGCAACCCATTACAGCACTCTTGCCTGGAAAATCCCATGGACGGAGGAGCCTGGTGGGCTGCCGTCTATGGGGTCACACAGAGTCGGACATGACTGAAGCGACTTAGCAGCAGCAGCAGCAGCAGGAGAAGCTGGCCTCTGCCCTTGAATCCAAGCTCACCGCCCCAATCCCCAGCTCCCCAAAGATGGTTTACCCCTTTCCCACGGGGGCCTCCTGCCTTGTCAGCTATGGACCCCTCTGGTGCCTCTGGACACGTCTAGCATCCATGGCCCTAGAGGACAGTCCAGTGTCCTGAGGGCACCCCGTCAGCACGGGGGCGCTGTCTCACGGTGTCAGGGAGCTTCCTGCTTTAACCCAACCTGCTATGACAAAACTCTTGTTCTCATTTTTGGCCACCTCGTGGCACGTGAGATCTTAGTTCCTCGCCTGGGCATCAAAGCCCTGCCCACTGCATTGGAAGCAGGGAGTCTTAACCACTGGGCCGCCAGGGAAGCCCCTGACCAACCTCTTCTTCCAGTGACGGGAAGTAGGGCTGGCTTCTTTTGCAGACCCCAGAAAGGGAGTCAGTCCTGCTACCTGGCTCAGAAGACAGCACTGAGTCATCTGAGCGGAGACCAGAGACTGGGAGGGCCTGTCCGCCCCCCCAGAGGATTCGGTGCCCCTCCCCCGGGCCACCTCTGGGGAGCTCCTCAGAGAAAGAGGTGAAGGGACCCAGCTGTGCACGGCCCTTAAGCTAACTGTCTACATCAGCCCATTTGCAGATGAGGAAGCTGAGCTCCAGAGACAAAGAGCTGCCCGGGGGGCAGAGGGGAATGTGATGATAGGATGAGCTGCCCACAGCGGCGCACCCTGGGCCCGGACTGGTTTCCAGGACCTCAAAGCCAGCAAACCCCAAACAGCATCCAGTAACCACACGTGTGCCGTGTCTGGTGTGCGTGCGTGCTTAGTCACTCAGTCCTATCTGACTCTTTGAGACCCCTTGGATGCAGCCCGCCAGGCTCCTCTGCATGGAATTCTCCAGGCAAGAATACTGGAGTGGGTTGCCATTTCCTCCTCCAGGGGATCTTCCTGACCCAGGGATCGAACCCACGTCTCCTGCACTGGCAGGCAGATTCTTCACCCCTGAGCCACCAGGGAAGCCCGTTACGCTTGTGCCAGCTGGGCCAAACACCTGCGAGTCCTCCACCTTCCTGTGTCACATGACCTGGCCCTCGAGGAAGGGAGGGAAGGAGCAGGTGAGGATGGGGAAAATTATTAAACCAGTGACCTGCTCGTGTCTGGAGAGAATTTTCTTTTTTTTTTTTAATTTAAATTTATTTTAATTGGAGGCTAATTACTTTACAATATTGTATTGGTTCTGCCACACATCAACATGAATCCGCCACAGGCGTACACATGTTCCCCATTCTGAACCCCCCTCCCACCTTGGAGAGAATTTTCTGAGTGACGGCATGAGTCTGCTTGCCCAGGTTCCCTTGAGGAATCCCTGGGGTGGGCCCACCACTTATGCCGGTCGGTGCAGACAGGGTCTGACCATAGGGTCTGGTCCTGTACCAAGCCCAAGGACATACCAACCAGGATGTACTTGAACCTGTCATAGGCCGGCCCCTAAATCTCCTGTGAGCCCATCCATGGGGGCGCTGATTTCCCATCTTCCAGAGAAGGTATGCCACCAGCCCTGATCTCCTTACCCTCTGCACCCTCGCCTTGACTGAAAGCCCTGCCCCTACCCCCTGGAGAAACAATGCAGCCCCTCAAAATGACAGCGACTCATTCATTCATTCAGCATCTCAGTCATTCTGTACATCTTTATTGAACTCAAAATCTCGGGAAGGTTTTATTAAGCGCTTTCCTGTAGTTGGATCCACAGGCCTGTGTTTGTCGCCTTGGGTGGGGTCCAGATGTGAACACTGTTCTGCGGAGACCCCCGGGCAAGGCCTTCAGAGGGACTGTGGCTGCCCAGAAGAGGCTCAGTCCTGGAGCTTGCTGGCATACACCTCAGCCCTGTCCAGGGGCAGCGCCCGGTTCACAGATGTGTATGAGGGCTCCGAGGTCCCCAGGGACTTCGGGACAGCCTCCTGCGTGATCTGGGAGTCGTGGCTTGTTGCCCCCTCAGCATCGCCCCTGTCCCTGAGAGAGGAGATGAACAGAGCCGGGGTTAGGGGCGCAGAGCTAACCACCCCCTCAGCTGAGCAAGGACCTTTCTACTTAGACATGGCTTCCACAGAGGACACCTTAGGCCTTCACTCAAAAGATCCGTCTTTCTGGACTGTTTCCTGTGTGCCAGGCCCTGCGTTAGGGAAAGTGTAACTCTTTTGGAACTGGGTGGACAATTTACAAGTCTTACTGAGCTGGACAAATGTCCCCAAAGAGCTACGATTCTATGGGAGACAGACCACAGCACACAATGACCAAGCAGAGTGGACAAGTCGGGGGAGGGAAGCCACTGGAGGGCTTCCTGGAGGACAGGGCAGTTAATCTGGCCTTGAAGAGAGTGGAAGCACAGAAAGGCATCACAGGCATTTGATAGGAAGGACTGGGGTGTGTCTGGGGCAAGAATGGGGACCTGCGGGCAGCTGGAACTGGGATGCGGGAGCTAGGAGAGACCAGTGGAAGAGCCAGACAGAAGTCAGATAACAGGACCATGGTTAGGATGCTGCCCAAAGGGAGGGAGGGACGTGACCACATCCCCCCTGCTCCCAGATCTGGTCAGACAGACCAGTCCCTTGGTGGCTACTCTCATCTATTTGTTTTTATTGACCTAAATGTCAGAGAGCAATCTGATTTCCAAGGTCCCTGCTGTCTCCCTACTCCGTCCTTTACCCGCCCCACATGTCTTTAAATCTGCCAGTCTAATTTCTACTTTTCCACTTAATTTCACCCACTCCCAGGAGCTTTTCCATCCACCTTCTCCACTCACACTGGGACAAGCACCCCCCTCTCCTTCTTTAAAGCTGCCTGGGTCTCCAGCCTCTCTTGCTGAGATGCGCACCACACATGAATTTTCAATTCATCCCAGGCCTGATAAGAATTTGTTCCTGCTGTCCCTTCCTCTGAGAAGCCCACCCTGATACTCCAGGGAGGATCTGCCCTGCTCTCCTCTGGATTCCCACGGCACCTGTTCCCACGGGTGCCTTGACTCACTCCCTGCTCCGCCCTGTGACTGCATGCCTGTCTTTTCATCAGGCAGCTCTGTTAGCTGCTCCAGACACCCCAGGGGACCCCTCCAGTCTTAACCTAAATAGACGCACACCAGAGTTGTCAGTGGACTCAGGTGACTTGGGAGCTCAGGACCAGCTCTGTTTTAACGGGTTCTGTGACCCTGGGCCTCCGTTCCCACCACAGACCTCAGTGTCCCCATCCTGATAACAAAAGGCAAGACCTGTTTAGTACTTGGATTCCACCCTGACACTGGAAAAGACCCTGATGCTGGGAAAGATTGAGGGCAGGAGGAGAAGGGGACCAAGGGATTGGGTGGCATCATCATCTCAGTGGACATGAATTTGAGCAAACTCCGGGAGACGGTGAAGGACAGGGAAGCCTGGCGAGCTGCAGTCCATGGGGTGGCAGAGGGTCGGGCACGAATGAGTGACTGAACTGCAACCGCCGGGGGGCTCAGCAGGCGGTAGAGTAGGGGGGCTCTTTCACTCATCCCTGCCACTCCACGGGGCAGACAATATTGATCAGAATCTCCATTTTCCAGAAGAGGACACTGAGGCATAGAAGGATAAGATATCGGGTTGGCCAAAAAGTTTGCTTGGGTTTTTCCATCAGATGATACGAAAAGCCCAAACGAACTTTTCGGCCAGCTCGATCCTTGCCCGACTCACTGCTGTGTCGGAGCTGGGGTCTACCCACAAGGCCTTGGCTCTGAGCCCCTCTTATCCAGCTGAAGAGTTGACCTGGGCCTCCCCGGGACCCTGCTCCCATCTCACTGGACAGCCCCCACCCCACCCAGGGCAGAAGGCAGCTGTACTCCCAGGCTCTCCCCACCTCGGAAGAGTTCCCATGGGGTGTGTCCCCAGGTGCCGCATGCGTCTCCCACCCCCAGCTGGCAGATACTCACACGAGGCTGAGGATGATGGCGCCAGCAAAGCCAACAAGCAGGAAGAAGGGCAGGGAGCCCAGGATGGACGTGATGACGATCATACCCCCGCTCCGCCGGCCTGGCCACGTGTCTATCGCCGAGTACGGGGTGACTGAAGGAGGCAGGCGGTCACTCCCTGGACACTGCATCACCCAGCCTCCTCCCATGGACTGGGGGTGCCTGCCTTGGTGGCCAAAATTCTCAAGGATGAAGCAAGGCCAGGCCAATGCCTCCCCCTGGGTTTGAGGCAGAATTATATTTGCCTCCATATTCCACTTCCCAGCTTTGTCTTGAGTGTGTCTACTCTCTCCCTATCACTGTCTTTTTGTATGATTTAAAATGATAAACGGTCTCAAGTCTTCCAGTGAAGACAGGATACAGATTATAAACAAAATACAGGCAGAGCAAAGAAAGTTGATCAATGTTCCCCATTCTGAACCCCCCTCCCACCTTGGAGAGAATTTTCTGAGTGACGGCATGAGTCTGCTTGCCCAGGTTCCCTTGAGGAATCCCTGGGGTGGGCCCACCACTTATGCCGGTCGGTGCAGACAGGGTCTGACCATAGGGTCTGGTCCTGTACCAAGCCCAAGGACATACCAACCAGGATGTACTTGAACCTGTCATAGGCCGGCCCCTAAATCTCCTGTGAGCCCATCCATGGGGGCGCTGATTTCCCATCTTCCAGAGAAGGTATGCCACCAGCCCTGATCTCCTTACCCTCTGCACCCTCGCCTTGACTGAAAGCCCTGCCCCTACCCCCTGGAGAAACAATGCAGCCCCTCAAAATGACAGCGACTCATTCATTCATTCAGCATCTCAGTCATTCTGTACATCTTTATTGAACTCAAAATCTCGGGAAGGTTTTATTAAGCGCTTTCCTGTAGTTGGATCCACAGGCCTGTGTTTGTCGCCTTGGGTGGGGTCCAGATGTGAACACTGTTCTGCGGAGACCCCCGGGCAAGGCCTTCAGAGGGACTGTGGCTGCCCAGAAGAGGCTCAGTCCTGGAGCTTGCTGGCATACACCTCAGCCCTGTCCAGGGGCAGCGCCCGGTTCACAGATGTGTATGAGGGCTCCGAGGTCCCCAGGGACTTCGGGACAGCCTCCTGCGTGATCTGGGAGTCGTGGCTTGTTGCCCCCTCAGCATCGCCCCTGTCCCTGAGAGAGGAGATGAACAGAGCCGGGGTTAGGGGCGCAGAGCTAACCACCCCCTCAGCTGAGCAAGGACCTTTCTACTTAGACATGGCTTCCACAGAGGACACCTTAGGCCTTCACTCAAAAGATCCGTCTTTCTGGACTGTTTCCTGTGTGCCAGGCCCTGCGTTAGGGAAAGTGTAACTCTTTTGGAACTGGGTGGACAATTTACAAGTCTTACTGAGCTGGACAATGTCCCCAAAGAGCTACGATTCTATGGGAGACAGACCACAGCACACAATGACCAAGCAGAGTGGACAAGTCGGGGGAGGGAAGCCACTGGAGGGCTTCCTGGAGGACAGGGCAGTTAATCTGGCCTTGAAGAGAGTGGAAGCACAGAAAGGCATCACAGGCATTTGATAGGAAGGATTGGGGTGTGTCTGGGGCAAGAATGGGGACCTGCGGGCAGCTGGAACTGGGATGCGGGAGCTAGGAGAGACCAGTGGAAGAGCCAGACAGAAGTCAGATAACAGGACCATGGTTAGGATGCTGCCCAAAGGGAGGGAGGGACGTGACCACATCCCCCCTGCTCCCAGATCTGGTCAGACAGACCAGTCCCTTGGTGGCTACTCTCATCTATTTGTTTTTATTGACCTAAATGTCAGAGAGCAATCTGATTTCCAAGGTCCCTGCTGTCTCCCTACTCCGTCCTTTACCCGCCCCACATGTCTTTAAATCTGCCAGTCTAATTTCTACTTTTCCACTTAATTTCACCCACTCCCAGGAGCTTTTCCATCCACCTTCTCCACTCACACTGGGACAAGCACCCCCCTCTCCTTCTTTAAAGCTGCCTGGGTCTCCAGCCTCTCTTGCTGAGATGCGCACCACACATGAATTTTCAATTCATCCCAGGCCTGATAAGAATTTGTTCCTGCTGTCCCTTCCTCTGAGAAGCCCACCCTGATACTCCAGGGAGGATCTGCCCTGCTCTCCTCTGGATTCCCACGGCACCTGTTCCCACGGGTGCCTTGACTCACTCCCTGCTCCGCCCTGTGACTGCATGCCTGTCTTTTCATCAGGCAGCTCTGTTAGCTGCTCCAGACACCCCAGGGGACCCCTCCAGTCTTAACCTAAATAGACGCACACCAGAGTTGTCAGTGGACTCAGGTGACTTGGGAGCTCAGGACCAGCTCTGTTTTAACGGGTTCTGTGACCCTGGGCCTCCGTTCCCACCACAGACCTCAGTGTCCCCATCCTGATAACAAAAGGCAAGACCTGTTTAGTACTTGGATTCCACCCTGACACTGGAAAAGACCCTGATGCTGGGAAAGATTGAGGGCAGGAGGAGAAGGGGACCAAGGGGTTGGGTGGCATCATCATCTCAGTGGACATGAATTTGAGCAAACTCCAGGAGACGGTGAAGGACAGGGAAGCCTGGCGAGCTGCAGGCCATGGGGTGGCAGAGGGTCGGGCACGAATGAGTGACTGAACTGCAACCGCCGGAGGGCTCAGCAGGCGGTAGAGTAGGGGGACTCTTTCACTCATCCCTGCCACTCCACGGGGCAGACAATATTGATCAGAATCTCCATTTTCCAGAAGAGGACACTGAGGCATAGAAGGATAAGATATCGGGTTGGCCAAAAAGTTTGCTTGGGTTTTTCCATCAGATGATACGAAAAGCCCAAACGAACTTTTCGGCCAGCTCGATCCTTGCCCGACTCACTGCTGTGTCGGAGCTGGGGTCTACCCACAAGGCCTTGGCTCTGAGCCCCTCTTATCCAGCTGAAGAGTTGACCTGGGCCTCCCCGGGACCCTGCTCCCATCTCACTGGACAGCCCCCACCCCACCCAGGGCAGAAGGCAGCTGTACTCCCAGGCTCTCCCCACCTCGGAAGAGTTCCCATGGGGTGTGTCCCCAGGTGCTGCATGCGTCTCCCACCCCCAGCTGGCAGATACTCACACGAGGCTGAGGATGATGGCGCCAGCAAAGCCAACAAGCAGGAAGAAGGGCAGGGAGCCCAGGATGGACGTGATGACGATCATACCCCCGCTCCGCCGGCCTGGCCACGTGTCTATCGCCGAGTACGGGGTGACTGAAGGAGGCAGGCGGTCACTCCCTGGACACTGCATCACCCAGCCTCCTCCCATGGACTGGGGGTGCCTGCCTTGGTGGCCAAAATTCTCAAGGATGAAGCAAGGCCAGGCCAATGCCTCCCCCTGGGTTTGAGGCAGAATTATATTTGCCTCCATATTCCACTTCCCAGCTTTGTCTTGAGTGTGTCTACTCTCTCCCTATCACTGTCTTTTTGTATGATTTAAAATGATAAACGGTCTCAAGTCTTCCAGTGAAGACAGGATACAGATTATAAACAAAATACAGGCAGAGCAAAGAAAGTTGATCGCTAAAGAATTGATGCTTTTGAGCTGTGGTGTTGGAGAAGACTCTGGAGAGTCCCTTGGACAGCAAGGAGATCCAACCAGTCCATCCTAAAGGAAATCAGTCCTGAATATTCATTGGAAGGACTGATGCCAAAACTGAAGCTCCGATACTTTGGCCACGTGATGCAAAGAACTGACTCATTGGAAAAGACCCTGATGCTGGGAAAGATTGAGGGCAGGAGGAAAAGGGGACGACAGAGGATGAGATGGCTGATGGCATCATGGACTCGATGGATGTGAGTCTGAGTGAACTCCAGGAGATAGTGAAGGACAGGGAAGCCTGATGTGCTGCAGTCCATGGGGTCACAAAGAGTCGGACACGACTGAGCGACTGAACTGGGAGGTCTCTAATCTAATGAAGCCAGGGGACCGTGGCCTCCCTCTGCTCTGACCAGTGTCACCCATTGGAACTAAGTGGACAAATCATTATAGGTCCTCCTGTGAGCTGGCCACTTCCCGTCCAGTGTCCCAGGTAGATCCCACGAGACCCCGTTTTGCAGATCGCTTACTGTAGCTTAGGGAAATTGCGTGCCTGTTCAACGGGACTTGGACTCCAGCCTCAAGCCGTAGGTCTGTCTACTAATGAAGTCAGGGGACCGTGGCCTCCCTCTGCTCTGACCAGTGTCACCCATTGGAACTAAGTGGACAAATCATTATAGGTCCTCCTGTGAGCTGGCCACTTCCCGTCCAGTGTCCCAGGTAGATCCCACGAGACCCCGTTTTGCAGATCGCTTACTGTAGCTTAGGGAGATTGCGTGCCTGTTCAACGGGACTTGGACTCCAGCCTCAAGCCGTAGGTCTGTCTGGTCCCCAAGGGCACGCTCTCTCTGCAGACTGATCCCTTACAGCGCAGGGCCTGGGGCCTTCATCTGGACTGCTCAAAGGAGCCCTGCTGGGGAAGTGGGGCAAGGATAGTCCTCCCCATTTATCAGATGGGAATACTGAGGTCCTAAAGGGCTCACAGGGCAGTGAGGCTCAGCGGCTGGGATTGAACTTGGGACTCTTGGTCCCAGGGCAGTGTTGATCCAATGGAACCACAGAGCGTGGCCGTGTCACTGGAGGATGGGATGGAACCACCCAGTCACACTCAGGCCTGCCCATCTCCACCCTCACTGGCCCTGTGACCTCAGGCGACCTCGCCAAGCCCTAACTGACCCACAAGATCACCGTGAGTGGCAGGGGGGCTCTTTGGCTTGCTTTGCTGTGCCATGAAGCCTGTGGGATCCTAGTTCCCCGGAAAGGAATTGATCTTGGGCTCCCAGGAGTGGAAGCGCGGAGTCCTGACCACTGGACTGCCAGGGAGTCCTGGGAGGTCTAGAATCAGGGTCGCAGGTTGTCAAAATTATACTGGGAAATCGCTTCTGTTGCCCCTAAGCTTCAACAGATAAGATTCTGAATTTGTAAACCTCAGATCTGTGTTGAGAACACAGCTGGAGGCTTGAGGACAGACAGGCAGGACCGTGGGCAGATGCTTGGGCCTGCAAGGCGCCCGCTTTAGAAAGACCACAGGGCCCTCCAGGAGAATGGCACGCTGCTGCCTCCGGCTTCCTGCCCCTGTGGCTGAGACGCCTCCGGAACCAGCTTACGTGATAATGATGCTGTCGCTGGCCAGGTTCAACAAGGGGGCGGGTTAGGGTCGAAATGCACGATAACCTCCCTGCCCTTTAGAGGCAAAAGCATCATCAGGGCTGAAGATGCCGGCTGATTCTATCTCCAGTTATGCCTGTCCAGCTGGCCAGTGCGTGCTTAGTCGCTCAGTCCTATCTGACTCTTTGAGACCCCTTGGACTGTTGCCCACCAGGCTTCTCTGTCCACGGAACTCTCCAGGCAAGAATACTGGAGTGGGTTGCCATTTCCTCCTCCAGGGGATCTTCCTGACCCAGGGATCGAACCCACATCTCCTGCACGGGCAGGCAGATTCTTTACCCCTGAGCCACCAGGGAAGCCCGTAACACTCGCACCAGCTGGGCCAAACACCCGCGAGTCCTCCACCTTCCTGCGTCACATGACCTGGCCCTCAAGGAAAGGAGAGAGGGAGCAGGTGAGGATGGGGAAAATTATTAATCCAGTGATCTGCCCGTGTCTGGGGAGAATTTTCTGAGTGACAGCTTGAGTCTGCTTGCCCAGGTTCCCTTGAGGACCACCCCTGGCCCACCTCCACCACTTACGCCGGTTGGTGCGGATGGGGTCTGACCATAGGGTCTGGTCCTGTACCAAGCCCGAGGACATATTGACCAGGACGTACTTGAACCTGGAAAGAAGTGGAGCAGGGATGACTTCTATCCATCCTGGGAGCCTTGGCCATGGGGAGGGGGCGGGCCTGGGGGCTTGGGGGCAGAACCGGGACTCATGGGAGATGGAAATCCAGGTGGCCACAATCGGTGGGGTGGCAGGGGGGTGTTCTGGGATGGCATCGGCATCACCTTCCCCTTGGGCTGCTTCCCCAGCTCAGACACCTCCTCCATGAAGCCCTCAGAGCCTACGCTCTCCCTCTGGGAGCCCCTCTATTTCTTTGTCACATATATTACACTCATAGCTGACTTGCGGAGTATTGACCCATTTGTCCTCCTTGCATTTTTGCCTTCCTCTATTCCTAGCCTGGTCCTTGGTCTCAAAAAAGTGACTTAAAAAAAAAAACTCAAGGGAATAATATCTGTTGCAACCCTGCTGCCCTCTGATAAGGGCCAACCTCATAGGCAGAACATCCCAGTCAAGTGTCGCAGCTCATAGAGGAAGATCAGGTGGCCAGCACAGAGACCCATAGCCCTAGGCCTTCCTCACCTTCAGGTAAAAAGGAGGAACATTCTGAGACCAAAGAGATCAACAGCCTCTAGTATGACACTTAAAAGAAAAAGAAGACCCTTAAATCTTCACACCATCCAGGATTTTGCTTAACCCCCTGCTTCGACAGGTTTGAAGATGGGAATTCCAGAGGCTGGGATGAGTCCCCTAGGTAGGGTGGGCTCAAGTAGGAGGGAGAGGTTTTCTCCCATGAAGAACAAGGTCAGAGGTAAGAGTCGAGGGCGGGGGCGAGGACATCCAGGACTCAAGTCGTGCCTGCTGGCTGAGGCGAGGGGAGGAGAGGGCTGTGTGAGAGGATGGAGGTGAGTGACGGCCTGGGTCCAGATGTGGCCCAGAGGCTACAGAGACCCCCGTCCAGGTGTCTCCATGGGAACTGGAGTGGGTGTAGTCGAGGCTTGGCACTGGGTAAGCCCCCCGGGCCTAGGTCACCGCTGAGCCCCCAACTCGGCCCTGAGAAGATGCTCGGGATATAGGTGTGAAAATGAACCGGGGACCCTCGGTTCTGGGGTGGGCCACGATAGGGTACCCTGCAGGGAACAGGGAGAAGCCTTCACACCAAACCCCAGCTTTTCTCACAGTGACCTCCTTCCGCTTCTGGACCATGGTTCCTTCCTTGTTAAACAAACTGCTACACGGGTGATGGGCCAGGATCAGGTGTGTGCTTTGTGAGGTCCGGTGCAAAAGGGAAAATGTGGCCCCTTTTTCAAACATTCAAGCTTTCAAGATGGTGATGGCAGAGCGTTAAGCCAAGAGGGAGTCCCTCTGAGCACAGGGGCCTGCACACGGTCGCCGGCCCAGGAAGCCAAGACGGTCCTGGCACATGGTAGGCTCTGAAGGAATGTGGCCTCTGACGCTCCACCCAGCTCTAGGGGGCCCTCTTCCCCCACACCAAGTCGGGGCTGGGGCTCACCGGCCGTCTTTCAGCAGCTGCTCACACTCACCTGTACTCTGTGGCTGCGGACAGGGGTGGGTTGCAGAGGCCCTGGAAGTTTGGGTCCAACAGGCAGGTCCCGTTGGTGCCCACCTTGACCAGGTAGGCATTCAGGATCTCCGAGGCCCGGGACACATCCCGAACAGCATCCAAGCTGGGTGAGTCGCTGCACGGGGTCAGGTCAAAGGCCGCAGTCTTGTAGGGCCCTGTCCTCCCTCCCTTGGTCTGCTGGAACGTCGAGCTGAGAGGGGTCTTGGCACTGTCCTGCACAGAGGCGTTCCTGAAGCTAGCTGTGGAGGCAGTGCCGGGCTGAGTCACTCACTCAGTCATTCAACAAACGTCCCTAAGCATCCTCTCTGCGCCAGTGCCGAGCCAGGTCTTGGGATCTCTTCCTTACTTGCTGGGTGATCTTGGACCACTCACTGTATCTCTCTAGACTCTTTGTGAGACAGGAGGAAAACACTCCACAGTGCCCACAGACTGGGATTGGGCATGGGTAG
The DNA here is from genome assembly GCA_006408675.1 of Madoqua kirkii. Taxonomy (NCBI): domain Eukaryota; kingdom Metazoa; phylum Chordata; class Mammalia; order Artiodactyla; family Bovidae; genus Madoqua; species Madoqua kirkii. The sequence goes on along the minus strand of SJYC01139621.1, from coordinate 28,713 downwards.
GCAGTCAATAAAATCAGGGCCCTACACGAATTGCTATAAATGGCTGAAAGCTGAGAGGCGGTCATCGAGTTCCTCTCTCGGACCCCAGGGTCGCTGCCAGTGAATAGGTGGGGCTGGCCCAGAGCCAGCACGCCTCCCAATCACTGATCTCACACCACCTCGGGAAGCCTCTAGAAGGACTTGAGCTTGAGGACTAGAGACCCTGATTCACTCTCCAGCTCAGGAGCTCCCACAAGTCACTCTGCCTCTCTGGGCCCCGATTAATTGCCCCTGTGTCGGGCATCCTAACAGACACCTTGCAAGCAGGTTGTGACGATCAGCTCTAAGGTCTGCGAAGCCCCAGGCAGGATGTAAGTGCTCCTTGATCGACACTGTTATCTCCCCTTCTAGACTTGATGTCCCTCCAGGGCAGACGTCCCCAACCCAGGGCTGGCACAGAGCAGATACCAGAGCGTGCCAGTGAGGCGCCCGGGGTGGTTTGATTGCACGATTGGAGCGCCCCTTGCCTTGGCTCCTCCCCTCCTGCCCACAGACAGGTCAAAGCCACCTTCCGAGCAGCCCGAGGGCAGCAGGGCCCTTACCCGAGTCGACCAGCACATAGAGGTAGACCTCATAGGTGCCTTGGAGGGCCGCTGAGCTGTCAAACATGCAGAGGGGCTTTTCCAAGGCCACCGTGGTGACAGTGGGGTTGTTGGTGGCAAAGGTCACACTAGCCAGTTGGGGCTGGAGGTTCACACCTGGAGGAGGCAGAAAGGATGGGAGCTGACCCCCGGCAGAACTGCCCACACCCACAGGCAACCATTTGCACGCCCACATGCACACGCCTGCGGCCAGTGAGCACCTGCTGGTGCCAGGCACTGGCTTTCCCTCTCCCCACAGGCCATCTCAGGAGCTTGTCTCAGACGCAGGGAGAGCCCCTGTTCCCCTCCCCCACCCAGCCATCCAGAGCAGAAACCGGGCAGTCCGGCTGAGCTGCTGCCCTCTCGCCACCCGCAACAGACATCTGGTCGCCAAGAACCCCACAGCCCCTCCCACGCATCTCACTGGTTTGAGTTCACCATCTTCACCTGGACCCTAGTAACCAGCCCTCCCCCACTCTCTGCTCTCTGACCTGCAAAGCTGACTGCAACCCCTTACCGCTGGGCCCCTCGGGGGCTCCCCACTGCTCTCCAATGCGATCCAGCCTCTCTGGAGGGGCAGTGAGGCCCTGAAGCTCTGGGCCTTACCTCATGGGTCCCCAGCCTGACTTGTATGCTCATCCCCTGACCTCACGCTCCAGCCACACCGATGGACAATGGGTGGGAGATTCCCAGGGAAGGCCCTGACACCCGCCTCCAGGCCCCTCAGGGGCTCCCCACTGCTCTCCAATGCGATCCAGCCTCTCTGGAGGGGCAGTGAGGCCCTGAAGCTCTGGGCCTTACCTCATGGGTCCCCAGCCTGACTTGTATGCTCATCCCCTGACCTCACGCTCCAGCCACACCGATGGACAATGGGTGGGAGATTCCCAGGGAAGGCCCTGACACCCGCCTCCTCCGGTGATGCTCCTTCACCTAAAAATGTGCCTCCTCTCCAGAGTCAAAGCATCACCATGAATCCAGTCCAGACCCTCCTCTGCTCTCCAGCAGCTCCTGTGTCCTAACAGCCAGCACTGCTGCTGCTGCTGCTAAGTCGCTTCAGTCGTGTCTGACTCTGTGCGACCCCATAGATGGCAGCCCACCAGGCTCCCCCGTCCCTGGGATTCTCCAGGCAAGAACACTGGAGTGGGTTGCCATTTCCTTCTCCAATGCATGAAAGTGAAAAGTGAAAGTGAAGTCACTGAGTCGTGTCCGACTCTCAGCGACCCCATGGACTGCAGCACACCAGGCTCCTCGTCCATGGGATTTTCCAGGCAAGAGTACAGCCCGCACAGAGTCCTTGAATTTCCATCAGAGAAAGCTTATTAATCAATGTTAGCTATTAGTAGTCCTATCTGGGCCCCCAGAGCCTGCACAGGGCCTGGCGCAGAGCAGGGCACCCACGCCTATTCCTGGAGTGAGTAAGTCAAGTTCCCATCCAGTGCCTTTCAGGACCCTTCAGGAGAATCGGGGGACGCAGGACACGCCCCGACCGCGGTGGGCACAGACCCATCCCCCTTCTCATTCTCCGCTTACCGGAGCCAAGTCGCAGGCAGCCCAGGGCCAGCACTACCCAGAGCGGAGGCATCGCCTGGGAGAAGCTGCGACAGGACGGGAAGGTGGTCCAGGGGCCGAGCTTGGACCGCGCCTGTCCTGCAGTGCGCACCTGTCGGCCCTGAGCCAAGGGCACGCCCCGCCCCCACCCGAGCCAGCCAATCCTCAGCCTCCTCACAGGGTATTTGCATAAACCCAGCCCGGGCTTCCCAGACCGAGGTGCTCGGAGAAGAAATCCATCCCCACTGAACCTCCCCCAGTCCCACACTCACCCCGCCGCCCCACTCCCCTCGCGTCCCCCTACCAAAGCGCTTTGTACTGAGGATGGAGCGGTGCTTTCCGGCGTTTCTCACCTAATGAGACCTTGAGGGCGAACCAGCCCCTCTCTGAGCCTCAGTTTCCATGCTGTGAAGAGGCCCGTAATTCCCCCATGGAATTCTCTTTATGGAAACCCTACTCTGTGCCGCTCACTGGGCTCTTGTGAAGGTGAGATAGGTTAACGGGTGAAAGTGGTGTCGTGGAGACTCTGAAGTCCTGGGTGCGTGAGCTGTCCCGAGACCTCTGGTGTGACTCTTTCAGTTCACAGGAGCAGGGCCAAGGCCTGGGGAGGCCAGGGGCTCGCCAAGGCTGCCGGTGGGCCTGAGGCTGATGGAGCACAGGAGTCCTCCCACCCAGCCCGGGGCTGTTTGAGAAGGACTGGAGCAGAGTTTTAAGGCCTGCTTCGTGGGAAGGCTTTTGACAGCAGTGGTGGGGTCATCACGTGGACCAAAGCGTTCCCTCCAGAGTCAGGAATCATGTACGTCTCCCAGTACACCCTAAATACTAGATTTTACATTTAAGAGATGAAAGTGAAAGGATGGGGGAAAATGTAAATGGGAATCCAACAGTAAGTAGTGATCTGTGTATGATATTGATGACATAACCACTTGAGGAAAAGGGCTGTACCTGAGGGACTTTGTCTGCCTGCGATCCCTTGGTGGAGAGTCCTCTAAGGACAAAGAGACTCTGGTCCTTGCTTGTGAGGCAGTGGTGGGGTGGGAGGCAGGACATTTGGGAAGCAACTTCGGGGTCCCCTGGGACTGGTGGTGTCAGGACCTGGGTTCTCACCTTAGGATGAGGGAGATTTGGAGTGGGGGGAAAGAGGAGAACTCTGTGGTGTTCCCAATTAGTAATTGTGTTATGACACAGTGACAAACTGACTCCTGAGCTCTGTCTCCTGAGAGGACCTAGAAGGAATGGCAGCCAGCTGTGAGAAACTTCAGTTCAGTTCAGTTCAGTCGTGCCTGACTCTTTGCGACCCCATGAATCACAGCACACCAGGCATCCCTGTCCATCACCATCTCCTGGAGTTCACTCAGACTCACGTCCATCGAGTCCGTGATGCCATCCAGCCATCTCATCCTCGGTCATCCCCTTCTTCTCCTGCCCCCAATCTCTCCCAGCATCAAAGTCTTTTCCAATGAGTCAACTCTTCACATGAGGTGGCCAAAGTACTGGAGTTTCAGCTTTAGCATCATTCCTTCCAAAGAAATCCCAGGGTTGATCTTACCTAGACCCAAAACTCCACTCCCCAGTAAATGGCAGCCGGGACCCTGGAGAGATGGCTACTCCAAGACTGAGACAGGGAAAGTCCACAGGAGCCTAGACAGTAAGGATGCTCTTGAAGAATGATGGGGAAGGACAGAAGTATCTTGAAAGGGCTCCCAAGGGCCAGATTGGGAGGGGGACTTGAGCACAAAATCAATAATAAAAGCAACACATTTAGTCCATTGGATAAACTACAAATCCATGAGTAGTGATACTTTCAAAAGTATTTTAAGGCTTTTCTTTTTCTTTTTTTGGTGTGTGTGTGTGGGGGGGCAGGCAGCGCTGTGCCACATGTGGGATCTTAGTTCCCTGACCAGGGATCAAACTTGTACCCCCTGCACCAGAAGCACAGAGTCTTAAACGATGGACCATCAGGGAAGTCCTAAAAAGTGTTTTAAAGGAGAAGGGAAAATTCTTCTTCAAAGAAGAACACCAGTGAATAAAAGGAGAGGGAATGAAAAAACCAAAAATCACTATTTTACAGCCATCCTGGTAATAAGTGATTCAAGAAAGAATCATCTCAAAAGATGTCAGGGAATTTCTTGGTGGTTCAGTGGTTAGAACTCTGAGCTCTCATTGTCGGGGGCCCTGGGTTCAGTGCCTGGTTAGGGAACTAAGATCCCACAAGCTACGCAGCATGGCCCAAAAGAAAAACACAGATGTTAAAAGCATAGGGTACAATATTCTGGGGGAGGAAGAAATGAAGAAATCTAAGGATACCAGCTTAACAAAACAATAAGACATAATGTCACCAATAAGACTTCCCTGGTGGCTCAGCTGGTAAAGAATCCACCTGCAATGCAGGAGACCCCAGTTTGATTCCTGGGTTGGGAAGATCCCCTGGAGAAGGGAAAGGCTCCCCACTCCAGCATTCTGGCCTGGAGAACTCCATGGACCGTACAGCCCATGACGGGGTCGCACAGAGTCGGACACGACTGAGCGCCTTCCACTCTTACTAATGTCACCAATGCGGGAAGGACTGACCTCATGTGCTTGCTGGCATCGTGGGTTTGGGAGGGGCTCAGCATCAGCTTGGGATTTCCTGACCAAAAAGTCCAGCCGGAGTCAAATCTACAGCAAACAATCAGACATATTCAAGTTGAGGGACTTTCTGCAAGCCGACTGGTCTGGATGCTCCGAAAAGGTCATAAAAGGCAAAAACGGAACAGCAAAGGAGAAGGCTGAGAATTTCTGTAGCTTGAAAGAGATGGGCCAGCTGCGTGAACTGAGTGAGCCTTGAGAATTCCCGAGTCAAAACACAGACATCCTGGGATCTCCTTGGCAGTTCAGTGGTTAAGACACCAAGCTCCCACTGCGAGGGGCACGAGCTTCCTGTTGGGAGTGGGGGGTACTAGGAGCCCACATGCTGAGTGAGGGCGGCAGAACAAAAGCACACACACACACACACACACACACACACACACACCTCGAAACAGGCTCTAATGAGCACCACGGCAGTTAGCACAAGGAGAGAAGCTTGAGTGACGGCATGTGTATTGGACAATGATATTGATCAGACACCAATTTCCTGGATTGTGGTTCTGTAGAGGGAGACACAGGCTTCCCCAGTAGCGCAGCTGATAAAGAATCCGCCTGCAATGCAGGAGACCCCCGTTCGATTCCTGGGTCAGGAAGATCCCCTGGAGAAGGGGATAGGCTACCCACTCCAGTATTCATGGGCTTCCCTGGTGGCTCAGACGGTAAAGAATCTACCTGCAATGTGGGAGACCTTGGTTTGATCCTTGGGTCTGGAAGATCCCCTGGAGGAGGAAATGGCAACCCAGTTCAGTATTCTGGCCTGGAGAATCCCCATGACAGAGGAGCCTGGCGGGGTACAGCCCATGGGGTCGCAAAGAGTCGGACTTGACTGAGCGACTAAGCCCCCAGCACAGAAGGAGACACATGCTGGGTTCTCGTGGGCGAAGTGCCACGGTATCTGAAACACACATATTTAAGGAAAAACAGAAAGGAAGAGGCAGACCAAATGTAGTGTACCGTCAGCAGCTGGTCAGTGCAGATATTCACTGTACTCTTCCTGAAATACTTCTACAGATTTGAAATTTTTCAAAGGGCAAGTGTTGGGAGAAAAAGATTCTCTTCTCGAGGCGCAAACGCATCGTCCCTCTCCCAACGTCTCAGCTTCTTCTCCGTAAAACGGGGCGGGGGTTTGATGACCTCTCAGCTCCAACCTGCCAAGTAGTGGGAGAACAGATCCTTATCTCCAGGGAACAGGAAACGCCCGAGATAAAGAACTGTTGAGCAAAGGGTGGGGTGTTCCTTCAGGAATTTTTATGGACTGACATTTCTTGTCCAGCAAAGGTATGTGGATGGAGTTTGTCAGAGGCCAGCAGAGTGGCAGTTGAAACCCAGAAACCCCCGTGAGAAAGAGGGAAGGCCCAGGAACCCACTGCATTCTCCGAGACACTGCAGTTTCTTATGAAAAAGACAATTCAAGAGTCCCTGGTCTCTTGCCTTGCCCAAATATGGAGAAAATATTTGGGGGGAAAAGTTAAAATAATAATCTGCTAAGGCTCAAAAATGTTGTGCAAAGAAAAAACGTTTTGGATTTATAAACAAGTTTCCACTTCAAAGATGCTGGTTTTGTCTGGCAGACTCTGAGAGGGAAAAAGTTCAGGAGATTTGAGTCGTGGTGGCAGATGTGCCTGGGAGACACTCACGCTGGGGTCAGCGGAGGGACCGGCCAGCATCCTCCTGCCACAGCCCAAGTGCCCACGTGGACGTCCCCCCAGATTTTTCTGGCAAATACCAATTTTTAAAAAATTTCTCCTTTGAAGAGTGAAACATATGGAACCTCTCAGAAAGCAAAAAAATTGGCCTGCAAGAGCAGTTCAGAGATATTACCCAAACATTTTTTATTACAGGGCCTTAGAATTGTTTTACATAATGGAAATTTGTAGTTTTTTAAGAATTTCTCAATGTTTTTAAAGTATTAAACTATCATACCAATTATTTAAAGTATTCTTTATAAAATCTTTCAAGACTAAAAAAAAAATCCACTTTTGATCAGGCCAGTTCCAGGACCCTGAGTCTTCTGTCTGACAATTTTTTTACTTCAAGTTTTATTGAGATAATTGGCATACTGGGATCCCCCAGTGGCTCAGCAGTAAAGACTCTGCCTGCCAAGGCAGGAGATGTGGGTTTGATCCCTGAGTCGGGAAGATCCTCTGGAGGAGGGCATGGCAACCCACTCTGGTATTCTTGCCGGGAAAATGCAAATGGGCAGAGGAGCCTGGTAGGCTACAGTCTATGGGGTTGCAAAGAGCCGGACACGACTTAGCGACTAAACATGCTGTAGGTTAAAACCCTAGTACTTACGTAGCTTATAACTGGAAATTGGTAGCTTTTGACTGCCTTTATTCATCCAGCTCCCACTTGCTCTATTTCCCACCTCTGGTAACTATAAATTTGATCTCTTTTTCTATGAGTTTTTTTTTGCTGTTTATTTAGTTTAGTTTTTTTTTTTTTTTAAAGTATCATTGACTACAGCACTATGTTAGTTCCACCTGTCTTTAAGTCTGTCCGTGTATCGCGATCCATCAGACCATCTTTCTGAACCCTGGCCTAGACTATGTGCTTGCTGGGAGGCTGTGGAGCAGGAAGTCGTGTGATGTGAAAGGGTATACAAACCCAGCCCTGTACAGGCCTCTTCTGAATCTCAAACACGAGGAATTTATAGGCTGCAAATTCTTGACCCAGAAATGTTTCTCCAAGGGCCAGAGAGGCCAGAATCGGTTTTCACGACTCTTCTTTGATGTCTGAGAAGTGAGGGGTCATCCTTACCACCGCCCCGGCAAGCACTTGGTCCTGGCTGCTTCTGTGGGGTTCTGGAAGACAACTTTTTCCCTGCACGGTGATTCACTCACTTTCAAAGCAGTTTGCCCATCTCCCGCTAGCTCCAGGCTGCTCTCAGGAGCCCTGTCCCTCTCTCCAACTCCATGACCCCCCTCCAGCACCACGCTCTGCAGAGCATCCCCAGGGGGCCCCAAAGGGCCGTGGCTCTGGTCCTCAGAGGCAGTGCCTGTCCTCTTCAAAGCTTTAGTTCTTTTTTAGTAAACCAGGAGGACTCAAGGTGCCCGCCAGCATTGCAGAGGCAAGCAGTGCGGTCTGGGGTGAACGTGACTGGGGAGCTCGGCGGGGTTGGGGCTAGACCCTCCAGCCCTTCGTGCTCAACCCGGCCCCATCAGGTGAGACCTGCCTCCTCGAGGCCACCGAAGGCCTCCCTTTCAGTCTCACGCACGCAGGATCCAACCTTGCGTGTGTGTGTTAGTTGCTTCAGTTCAGTTCAGTCGCTCAGTCGTGTCCGACTCTTTGTGACCCCATGGCTAGAGCCTACCAGGCTCCCGCATCCATGGAATTTTCCGGGCAAGCGTACTGGAGTGGGTTGCCATTTCCTTCTCCAGGATCCAGACTTACTCTACGGGTCTTTACTGAGTGCCTACTATGTGCTGGCACGCCAGTGTCCCCCATGGTGCAACCCATCTCCTTGCTGGTCTCGCCTCCCTGCCGGCACACGGCGCTCCCTTGCTAAGCTGTCAGTCACCCAGCTGTGTGACTGAGTGACTGACACTTTAGCAGCTCTGGGACCCCGTGGACTGTAGAGTCTGTCCGTGGAATTCTCCAGGCAGCAGCACCGGGGCGGAGTGCCAGTTCCTTCCCCATACTCTGCTAAGGCTGCCACAACAAATAGCACAGGCTAGGGTGGGGTGGGATGCGGGACTTCAAGGACAGAAACTCAGTTTCGCACAGCTCGGGAGCCTGGAGTCTGCGACCAGGGCCCAGCGGGACTGAGCTTCTCTGCTCCGCTCGCGGGGGCCACCTGCGTCCTCACGCAGCCCCCTCTGCGCGTCCGGGTCCTAAGCTCTGCTTCTTCTAAGGGTGTCTGTCAGGCTGACTTAGGGCCCACCCTAATGACCTCGTCTAACCTTGCTGCTGCTGCTAAGCTACTTCAGTCGTGTCCGACTCTGTGCATTTCCGTAGATGGCAGCGCACCAATCTCACCCTTCCCTGGGATTCTCCAGGCCAGAATACTGGAGTGAGGAGCCTTTCCCTTCTCCAGGGGCTCTTCCCCACCCAGGAATTGAACCGGGGTCCCCTGCATTGCAGGTGGATTCTGTACCAGCCGAGCTCTTAGGGCTCCAGTGAATGGGGAGCCCTGTGATGTGACTCACACACTCGGCTCTGCCTCTGCCCTCCTGCCTGGGCTAGTAATAGAACAACAATTGCCCTTACGTATCAGGGACTCCACTGAGCAGGTTATGCGTATTAACTCATTGATCATGTCCAGTCTGAAGCGGGTATGAATATTACCCCCACCCCCATTTTACAGATGATGAAACTGAGGCTCAAGAGGTTGACTGACTGCCCACTAGACCATAAGCTCTTTCACTCCAGCATAGCACCTGACGCTCCTGTGCAGGAGAGATGGACATGCCCAGTGGCCCCCAGGTCGGAAGTAGGGAGTGAATTTTAAAGCCAGGACATCACAGGGCCCCAGCTTTGATGGCCTAACCACTGCACAGGCCCGCCTCTTCCTTTGTCTCCTCTTACTCGGAAACCAGAGTGACATTTCTAAAGTGCAAATCTGATGTCAATTCCTCATGTAAAACCCTTCTGCGGCTTTGCCCTTGGCCCTCCTCAGGATAAAGCCCCTGCTTCTTACCCCGGCCTCCAAGGCCCTTGCGTGGCCAGTGAGCTCCCTCCCACCTCTCGGCCTTCCCTCTCCCCCCACGGCCCAAGCACCAGCCCCACCGGACCCCGGCAAGTCCCCAGGCTCCCCAGCACTCTCCTGCCCGTGTGACTCCACAGATCCCTGACTTTGATGTAAACACTGGTGCTTCCTCAAGGCTGATCTTAACTGCGGCCCTCAGCTCGCTGTCCAAAGGCCTTTGCACATGCTGTGCCCACTGCGTGGTCCCTGTGCTCCAGGCTTCTCTGTGGAGACCTGGCCCGAATCCCTCTTCCTCCAGGAAGTCTTCCTTCCGTGGCACATGACGTAGCTACTAGGGTGACATCATGCCAGTGGTGTGTCTTGCTCCCTCGAGCCCCAGACTCAGAGCCCCTCCTGGACTGTGATAGAATCTTCTTTGTTACAGTGACTCCCAGGCACTAGACGGGGCACGTCCCCATCAGTGTTTGATGAGTGAATAAGTGAAAGAATTTTCAAATGCACTTCACTGTACAGCAGACTGGTACAATACTGTCAATGAATTATTGTTGTTGTTTAGTTGCTAAATCATGTCTGACTCTTTGTGACTCCATGGATTGTAGCCTGCCAGGCTGCTCTGTCCATAGGAATTTCCAGGCAAGCATACTGGAGTGGGTTGCTATTTCCTTCTCCAGGGGATCTTCCTGACCCAGGGATTGAACCCTCGTCTCCTGTATTGGCAGGCAGAGCCTTCAGCCCTGAGACACCTGGGAAGCCCTTAAATCAACTATTGTTCCATTTAAAAAGAAAGAAAAAAAAAAAGAATAAAGGCAGCAAGGAGGATGAGGGGAAACTAGCATTTTCAATTCTTCTTAGAATTTGGCATAACCTGGTTTTGTTTTTTATTTAATGAAAATCAAACTTTTAAATATATTTTTAATTCTTTAACGAATGTAAGAAGAGCGCGGCTCTTCCAAGGTGCCAAGTTCATCTTGGTTCACACCAGATGCCCTTGGGAAGGAGCCGTGGCAACGTGGGGCGGCTGGGGTCAGCGGAGGCAGCGGGGCGCTGATGAAGGCTGAGCCACCAGGATGTTGCTGGTGGGCTGGGGGTCAGGTGTGGATAAGAGGGAATCAAGGGTGGCCTCAGGCGCTGGCGAGGGGGCCGCTCTAGTTGCGGCGAGTGGGTCTCTCCCAGCGGTGGCTTCCTGTGGGCCCCGGTAGCTGTGGCGCACGGGCTGAGTTGTTCTGTGACACGTGGAATCTTAGTTCCCAGACCAGAGATCAAACCCGTGTCCCCTGCATTGGCAGGTGGATTCTTTTTTTTTTAATTTATTCATTTTAAGTGGAGGCTAATTACTTTACAATATTGTGGTGCTTTTTGCCATACACTGACATGAATCAGCCTTGGGTGCACATGTGTTCCCCATCCTGAACCCCCTCCCACCTTCCTCCCCATCCCGTCCCTCAGGGTCATCCCAGTGCGCCAGCCCTGCGCACCCTGTCTCATGCATGGAACCTGGACTGGCGTTCTACTTCACATATGGTAATATACATTTTTCAACGCTATTCTCTCAAATCATCCCACCCTTGCCTTCTCCCACAGAGTCCAAAAGTCTGTTCTTTACATCTGTGTCTCTTCTGCTGTCTCTCATATGGGTTCATCATCGTTACCCTCTTTCTAAATTCCATAGATATGGTTAATATACTGTATTGGTGTTTTTCTGTCTGATTTACTTCACTCTGTATAACAGGCTCCAGTTTCATCCTGGCAGATGGCCTCTTAACCCCTGGACCGCCAGGGAAGCCCTTCAGCTGAGGCCCTAGAGCACAGAGAGGGCAATTCCCCGGGCCAAGGCACCCAGCCCCACAGACACGGAGACCGACCCGGCTCATCCTCCCACCCCGGCTGTTCCCACCTGAGGATCCGTGAGGCCGGTTCCCTGATGAGGGACCCATTCCTGGCCTCCGGGGGAGGTTTATAGAGTGAGTGGCCGCTTTTCTCACCCGAGGGTGGCAGGAAGTGGGGGCAGGACTGATTTACACCCTGAGTATAACCAACGTCGCCCCGCGCTGCCAGCTAGGTGCCCAGTTCCCTCTTGGGCACAGCGATCTGAGGGCAATCAGCCCCACAGGTGCTGAGTGAGCTCCCTGAGCCCTGGTGTCCCCAGTCAGTCCTGCAAGGCAGAGGAGGGTCAGGGGAGCTCCGGCACAACCCCAGCCTCCCCCACCGCTGGGGAAAGGTGAGGCTTCTCCGGTTGAGAGGTGGCAGACTGGTTTGTCCGACACTGGAATGAAGCCCGGCTTAGACATGAATCTCTCTTTATCTGTGTCATCGGGAGGCTGGGAGGCGTGCGGGTCCTGGCCCGCCCAGACCTGAAAGGCCCCTGTCAGCTCAGAGGAATTGTTCGCTCTCTGTAACAGGAGCCATGGGTGACCCAGTCACCCTGGACTGGCCCCTCACCCTGGCCAACCCTGTGGATCAGAGCCCAGATGGTGAGCGCAGGAGGGGGGCCACTGGACAGCTCCCAAGTTCCAGTTCACTCCCCTCATCACTGTCCTGCAGCCCTGCAGTGGCTTGGGGAGGTGGCTGGCCTCACCCCCACTTTACAGAAAAAAGCGGGGCACACAGTGACTTCCCTGTCTCCCACCCTGCACCCCCAGGCTGCTGGCTCTGTGTACACGGTGCCACGGGAAGTGTGTGTTTCAGGGGTCCTTGGGGATGGGAGCTATGGATACAGGGTTCAGCAGGGCAGCCCCAGGCTCTGCAGAACATCCGGGCATGGGAGCCCGGACTCCAGGCCTCCCTTTGGTTGGACTGCAGCTCGCCCACCGCCCCTCTCCATCCCAGGACATCCCGGCCAGCGGGGAGGGCCTTGCATGTGGGTCCAGAGCACCCCTTGGGGTCTAGTCAGGGGCTCCCCAGGTGGTGCCAGTGGTAAAGAACCCGCCTGCCAATGCAAGAGACATAAGAGATGAGGGTGCGATCCCTGGGTCAGGAAGATCCCCTGGAGGAGGGCATGGCGGCCCACTCCAGTATTCTTGCCTGGAGAAGCCCATGCACAGAGGAGCCTGGCGGGCTACCGTCCACGGGGTCGCAAAGAGTCAGACACGACAGCAACTAAGTGTGCACGCACACCTGGGGACACCGAGGCCTGGAAGGAGCAGCTGGGGACTGCCCAGCCTGGCCCCCGCGGGTCGTCTCCGAAGCCCGTGACCTTGCCCCACTTCCACTCCCATCTCCACCAACATGCAGGCACCCAGGCCCCTTCCCTGTGTCTCCCAGCACAGAGGCAAAGCAGCTCTGACTTGATCTTTTCTGATGCCGCCCTTCGGGAACCAGTCCCGGAATCTGAACACCCTGCCAGTAACCTCAGTTCTCAAGTGAGTTCTCTATTTCATGCTCTTATCCTAACCAACCTTTCGATGGCCACCGCCCTAAACGGCTGAGAAACTAGGTCACGTGACTCCGTGAATTTCTGGGGGGTAAGGGGCTCTTGGACAGTTCCCGCGGAGGCTGGGAGGCATTCAGGTTAAACCCCAGGTCTGAAGGGGGAGTTGCAGAGTCAGACACGACTGAGCGACAGACATTTTCACTTTTTTCCATGGCCTTGGGCATGTTGATTGTAATTTTCACTGTGTCCTATTTGGAAATGATCATAATCTCTTCTTCATGGACCTGCTCTAAGGAGTAAACAAGCTAATGTATGTAAGAAGGACTCAGGGGCAATGATTAAATGAGATGGCACACATCACATGCTGCGCTTAGTCACTCGGTCATGTCCAACTCTTTGCCACCCCATGGACTCTAGCCCATCAGGCTCCTCTGTCCATGGGGATTCTCCCCAGGCAAGAATATTGGAGTGGGATGCCACGCCCTCCTCCAGAGGATCTTCCCAGCCCGGGGTTTGAGCCCAGGTCTCCCACACTGCAGGTGGATTCCTTACCGTCTGCACCAGCAGGGGAGCCCTGCATATCATGAAGGCGAGGTTGCTCAGTCGTGTCTCACTCTCCGCGACCCCACGGACTGTAGCCCACCGGGATCCTCCGTCCATGGGATTCTCCAGGCAAGAGTACTGGAGTGGGTTGCCATTTCCCTTCCACATATCATGAGTACTTGATAAATAAATCAGTGTGTCCTGGGCATCTCCTGGCTTAGCAGGCTCACTCCAGACAACCCCACTGAGGGGTTTAGAGCAGCAACGGGAAGGGAGCCCATCAGTGCAGCCCCTGGAGGTCAGCAGGGCGCCGGCGAGATGGAGAGACGGAGAGGGAGTCGGAGGGACACACGGAGAGAGTCTGGTCTTTGCCTGGGCCATGCCCGAGGGCTGAAGGCACCTTGGAGCACTGATACCCCGAGTGTGTCTTCCCCAGCTTCTGAGCTCAGCTTATAAGCCTTACATTCTAAGGCTTGATGCTGACAAATGTGAACACTGAGAAGAGATGTGCTTTTTTGTTATGGAGAATTTAGAACAAGCACAGAAGCGCAGAAAATAGAATGTACTTATCACTTGGCTTCTACAGTGACTAACATTTTGCCAATTTTGTTTCATCCAGCCTCTGACTTATAATAATCTTTTTATCACGGAAAATTGTAAATATAGTACCAAAGTCAAACGGTGGAACCGTGACTCTCCCACCTTCCACAACTATTCGCTCTTTCATCAGTTACCTGGTGTATACTTACACCATTTGCCCCTCCCTAGAAATGATTATGAAGGAAATCCAAATTTACAATTAATGGAAATTACAAAATATGAGATTATTCTATCAAGTTCTTGCCTTGAGTTGGAAAATGTCTTCAAACAAATGTAGTCCTTATTAATATAATAACTCAATGAGTGATAAAAGAACACAAGGTCATCTTCGTGGGGATATTTTCTTTCACAGATCTCCGTTTCTTTAACATGATTTTTTAACTTTTTATTTTATATCGGGGTATAGCCCATTAACAATGTTGGGATAGTTTCAGGTGGACAGCAAAGGGACTCAGGTGTTCCTGTACATGCATCCGTTCTCCCCATCCCGGCTGCCACCTAGCACTGAGCAGAGTTCCCTGTGCTGTATACCAGGTCCTTGTCAGCTACCCATTTGACTTCTTCATTTGGGTGGGTCGGTTCTTGCAGCACGCGGGGTCTCTGCCGTTGCCTCGTGCGGGAACCTTCGCTGTAGCGCAGACATTCTCCAGTGTGGTGCTCAGGCACAGTAGTCCTGGCTCACAGGCTTAGTTGCTCTGCTGGCATGTGGGACTTGCCTTCTCCCACCAGGGATCAAACCTGTGTCCCTTGCATCACAAGGCAGACTCTCAACCACTGGACCACCAGGGAAGTCCCTCTCCATTTTAAGTAAAGCAGTGTGTTCATATGGATCCCAAGCTCCCAACCTATTCATCCTTCCCTCTTTCTTGGGGATATTATGGTAACTCCTTATCTTGTGCATCTCTATGGAGTCACAGTATTTCATGGATCCAATGTGCTTTAATTCAGTACAGTCAATTTACTTCTAACTCATGAATAACTTCCCAACTCCTAACACATGAACATAGATACTTAGTTGTTTTTGCTTACAATACAATACAATACAATACATCCAAAATAACTCTGCCAGATTCATACTGGGGGGAAAAAAAGGATACTACAGAATCAAGTCCTGCATTTTATAAGAAGTTCCTTTTTATGCATCCATGTGTGATGGTTAATTATATGCGTCAACTTGGCTGGACCACAGTGGCCAGATATTTGATCAAACATTAGATGTTTCTGTGAAAGTGTGTTTTGGATGAGATTAGCTTTTAAACTGAATGGACTTTCTTTGCTGTTCACCTGAAACTATCACAACATTGTTAACTGGCTATATCCCGATACAAACTAGTTAAAAAAAAAAAAATCGAATGGACTTTGAGTAAAGCAGATTCCCTCCTGTAAGGTGGGTGGGCCTCATCCAATCAGTCAAAGGCCGGAACGGAACAGAGGACTGGCCTCCCTCTGCTGAGCAGAGAAGAGCTCTGCCTCCCGGTAGCCTGCGGACTCCACCTGCAGCTCTTTCCGCCACTGTTCTGCAGTCTCCAGACTACCAGCCACCCTGGAGATTTTGGACTTGCCAAGCCTCCAGGATCACGTGAACCAATTCATTAAAACAAATCAACGTCCCACCCAAATACTAACCTGGTCCAACCCTGTTTAGCTTCGGCAGTAATTAACATGCATTGCAGCTCAACTATACTTCAGTAAAGAATAAACTAAGCTAAATTAAACAATAAAACAGAATAAACTCTCTCTCTATACACACACACACGTACACACGGCTGGGTCTGTTTCTCTGGAGACCCCCAGTGGAGTCCAGAAATGACAATATACATCCTGCAATGTACAGGCAGCCCCACACAGCAAGGATGACCCGGCCGAAAAGACCACTCTGCTGAGTCGGAGAAACTAGGGCCGGTGTCACTCACACGTGGCCCAGCCAAGCACGGGTGGGGTGGGGCCCGGACCTGCACCGCCAAGCTCCCAGGAAGGCTGCGGGGCTCTCCCAGCTCCTGTGTCCATCCACCTGAAAACCATTTCTCTAGGTTAGGAGTAACCCAGGCCCATCCCAGCCTGAAGACTCCCTGTCCGCCGTCTTAGAAGGAAGCAGAGACAGTGTGGACAGGGCTCCACGGGCTTTGGGGAGCTCAAGGGAGGCGCCTGGCTCCTCCTGGAGGCGGTGGTAGCTCAGCTGGGTCTCACAGGGGAAAGGGGCCGTGAAGTGCACAAGCGAGCTTTTGGCGCGACCGTAGGGGATGGAGCGGAGCCCGCAGAGAACCGCTAGGCCTGCGGAGCGCGGGCCCCCGTCCCCTCCTCGCTGTTCAGCGGGGCCGCGCGCCGGAGTCGGGCGCCCTCTGGCGGCGCCTCGCGCGGTTCGGACTGGGGCGTAGCGGAGCGGTGGACGCGCTGGGACCAGCAGGACCGCGCCAGGCAGGCTGAGCCCAGTTCTACTGGAATCAGAAGGAACAGGACGCTTACAGGAGGAAAACATTTCAGCATGTCACTTTGGTGTGTTTGTCTCTATCATTTCAGTTCAGTCGCTCAGTCGCGTCCGACTCTTTGCGACCCCATGAATCGCAGCACGCCAGGCCTCCCTGTCCATCACCAGCTTCCGGAGTTCACTCAGACAAACGTCCATCGATGGTGATGCCACCCAGCCATCTCATCCTTGGTCGTCCCTTCTCCTCCTGCCCCTGATCCCTCCCAGCAGCAGTCTTTTCCAGTGAGTCAACTCTTCGCATGAGGTGGCCAAAGTACTGGAGTTTCAGCTTTAGCATCATTCCTTCCAAAGAAATCCCAGGGCTGCTCTCCTTTAGGATGGACTGGTTGGATCTCCTTGCAGTCCAAGGGACTCTCAAGAGTCTTCTCCAACGCCACACTTCAAAAGCCTCAATTCTTCGGCGCTCAGCCTTCTTCACAGTCCAACTCTCAGATCCATACATGACCACAGGAAAAACCATAGCCTTGACTAGACGGACCTTAGTCGGCAAAGTAATGTCTCTGCTTTTGAATATGCTATCTAGGTTGGTCATAACTTTTCTTCCAAGGAGTAAGCATCTTTTAATTTCACGGCTGCAGTCACCATCTGCAGTCATTTTGGAGCCCCCCAAAATAAAGTGAGACACTATTTCCACTGTTTCCCATCTGTTTCCCATGAAGTGATGGGACCGGATGCCATGATCTTCGTTTTCTGAATGTTGAGCTTTAAGTCAACTTTTTCACTCTCCTCTTTTGAAAGCTGAGCGCCGAAGAATTGATGTTTTGGACTGTGGTGCTGGAGAAGACTCCTGAGAGTCCTGAATATTCATTGGAAGGACTGATGCTAAAGCTGAAACTCCAATACTTTGGCCACCTGATGTGAATAACTGACTCGTTGGAAAAGACCCTGATGCTGGGAAAGATTGAGGGCAGGAGGAGAAGGGGAGGACAGAGGATGAGATGGGTGGATGGCATCACTGACTCGATGGACATGAATTTGGATAAACTCTGGGAGTTGGTGATGGACAAGGGAGCCTGTCGTGCTGCAATCTAAAGAGATAGACACAACTGAGCGACTTAACTGAACTGAACAGATACTAACACAGTTGTAAAATGGTTTTAATTTATGATGAAGAAATATTTACACATTGAGGTTTGGGGAAGTCATTCTGGCATATGCATGACTATTAATAACTTGAAATACATGCCGTCCTGGCTCTCTCTCTTGAGCTAACCTGATCAGCTCCCCCTTGGGTCCTCCTATTTACGGTACTCCCTCTGTGTGGCAGCAGGAAAGACCCACTGTGGACATGTGTGTCCAGACATCCCATCTCATTCCTCAGCACTTAAAAGAAAGTGAGCTCTGGGACTTTCCTGGAGGTCCAGTGGTTAAGACTTCGCTGCAGAGGGCACAGGTTTGATCCCTGGTCTGGGAGCTAAGATCTCACATGACTCGCTGCCAAAAATTAAACAATAAATTTTTTTTTAAAAAGAAAAGCCAGTAGATACAAGAGATCCTCCTGTCTTCCTGAAGTCAAGGAAAAGTGCTCTGAGCGTCCTGGAATCCCTTTTCTTAGTGGTTTGGTGCACAGATATAGTAAGGGGGAAAGGTGAAAGATTTCTCTGACTTCCTGAGGCTCCTGGGATCCCACAGGTCCCGAAGAGTGGATTTGGTTGAACCACAGGAGCACAGAGCTTTGGGAAGATTCTGGGTCCCAGGACACAGCTTCACTGGGTCACGTTTCTGACCTTGGGAATTAGCAGTCCCAAGGAGGAAGCTGTGGAGAGGAAGTGTACCCTTGCGGAGTACTGGAATTTTACCGAAAGCACTGAGCCTTCCTTCCCCCTTAGAGATGGGGAGACTGAGGCTGGGTAGAGGGGAAGAGATGTGGCCAAAGCCACGCAGGCCAGTTCTGCAAAAATTTACCCAGAGCTGGGCCAGTCGAAGCACAGAGCTCCTGAGCAAGGCCAGCCTTGGGCTGCCTCAGGAAGAGGGCGGAGGCGTGCGGGCAGAGCTCAGCTCACCGCGGCTCCCGGCCGCCTGGCTCCTGACTTGTGTTACAGACACAGAAATAAGGACCAAGGGAGTCCAGCACAATCCCCACCACCCTCCGCCCCTCACCCCGTTGCACAGTCCCCGCTTAGGACCTTCTGTAAAATGGGGTGATGATGCAGCCTTTCAGGGTGTGATGTCCGTCCTGAGCCGGCCCTGTTCTAGGATGAAGTCCAAAGTCTGGTATTTGAGGCTCTTCGTAACCCTCCCAGCCAACTTCAGCTGCAGTCAGAATGAGCAGGGCCTCGTGGGGCCACCTGACAAGGGCCTTAAGGAACAAATCTGCGTTCCCCTTGCTTAAAGCCCACTCTCAGCTCTCTGGCGATTCTGCTATCTCCATGGATGAAGGGTGGAGAAAAACCAAAAACCAGCAAGTGGGTCCTAGTCCAGCTAGGGAGCCTGTATTGGGTCCAGAGGAGCCCCAGACCTCCAGTCCCGCTGATGGGAAAGCCACACACAGCCGGTCGGTCCTGTTTTCAAGTAAAGTCAGAAATACAGATTTTAAGATATTTCCGTGTTGCTGCCTGGAGGCTTCCTCTAGTTGCAAGCAGGGGGCCGAGTCCAGTTGTGGTGCGCGGGCTGCTTGCTGAGGTGGCTTCCCTTGCTGCGTTGCACAGACTTCAGGTACATGGGCTTCCGTAGCTTAGCAACGGACTCAGTAGTTGCGGCGCACGGGCTTAGTCGCTCTGAGACTTGTGGGATCTTAATTCCTTAACCAGGGATCAACCCCACATCCCCTACATGGGAAGGCAGACTCTTAAACACTGGACCACCAGGGAAGTCCCGCACAGTATTATCATCTTAAGCTTCACCCAGGTAGTTCCATGTATTGAGTTTGATCCTTTTAACTGCCGAGCAGTATCCCATTATCAGTTCAGTCCAGTCCCTCAGTGTGTCTGACTGTTTGCGACCCCATGGACTGCAGCACACCAGGCCTCCCTGTCGGTCACCAACTCCAAGAGTTTACTCAAACTCACATCCATCGAGTTGGTGATGCCATCCAACCATCTCATCCTCTGTCGTCCCCTTCTCCTTCCGCCTTCAATCTTTCCCAGCATCAAGGTCTTTTCAAATGAGTCAGCTCTTCGCATCAGGTGACAAGGTATTGGAGTTTCAGCTTCAGCATCAGTCCTTCCAATGAATATTCAGGACTGATCTCCTTTAGAATGGACTGGTTGGATCTCCTTGCAGTGCAAAGAACTCTCAAGAGTCTTCTCCAGCACCACAGCTCAGAAGCATCAGTTCTGAGGGAAGCACTGAATTCCATCACGGCAGTGGACAGTCTGTGGATCTGCTCACCTGTGGGGGACATTGGATTGTTTTCCCCTTTCGTCCTCTTGTTCAGTCACTCAGCTCTGTCTGACTCTTTTAGGCCCTGTGGACTATATAGCACACCAGGCTTCCCTGTCCATCACCGCTCCCGGAACTTGCTCAAATTCACATCCATCGAGTCGGTGATGCCATCCAAGCGTCTCGTCCTCTGCCGCCCTCTTCTCCTGTCCCCAATCTTCCCAGCATCGGGGTCTTTTGTTCTCTTGGCTGTTATGTAAGGCTTCCTTGAACATTCATGCGCAAGCCTCTGTACGTAGGTATGGTTCTGTTTCTCTTGGGTAAATCCTAGGAGTGGAATGGTTGGGTCATGTGGAAGGAGTATGTTTAACTTCTTAAGGAACTGCCCGCTGTTTTCCAAAGTGGATGTACGTTTACAGTCCCACCAGCCATGTATGAGGGTTCCTATTTGTCCACATCCCTGCCAACAGTTGGGATGATCAGTTTTTTTTTTTAAAGGGAGTCTTTGGTATTTATTTTCTTGATTTTTAGATGTTCAGCTGTGCTGGGTCTTGGTTGTGGCACACAGGATCTTTAGTGTGGCATGTGAACTCGGTTGCAGCAGATGGGATCTAGTTTCATGACCCGGGATCAAACCCAGGACCCACGAAGTCTTAACCACTCGACCACCGGGAAGTTCCCAAGCGGTCAGCCTTCAGCTTTGGCCGTCCAGACGCGGGCGCAGTGCTGCTTCCTCATGAGAACTCATTCCCTAAGCACTCACGCTGTTGCACGTCTCTTCATGGGCTCCTTTGTCAGCCCTGTATACTCTTTGGTGAAAGGTTTATTCGAATCTTTTGCCCGTTAAGGGAAAATTGGGTTGTCTGTCTTCTTACTCTCTAGCCCTAAGGGTTCTTTTTATATTCGAGATCACACAGTTTCAATGGAAGCAGTATTGCCCCCAATGGGGTGAAAATCAGTTTTGAGGACGTGGAAAAAACTATACTCTTTTAATGTGAAAAGCATGAACATACGTACCGCACAGAAGCAGTATCTGTGCTATTAAAATTGCATGGGAGCAGTTAGGGAGGAAAATGCCTGAAAAGGCTCCGTGGAGGAGAGAGGGGTGGAAAAGGCTGAGAAACATTGTTGTAGATACAAGTTCTTTGTTGGATATTTTGCAAAGAGGAAAATTTGTGAATTTGGAATAAGTCCAGTCTATCAGTTGTGCATTCTAGGGCTTCCCAGGTGGCGCTAGTGGTAAAGGACCTGCCTGCCAACGCTAGTGCATTAGAGTGTACGATTCTGTAATGGAAGTGTTTGCCTGAGTCACTCAAGGTCACTAAGATTTTCTCCCATGTTTTTTCCTAGAAGTCTCATAGTTTTAACTATTCCATTTAGGTCTATGATCCATCTCACAGACCTAAAGAGATCAAAGTGAAAAAAAAAAAAATTCTTGGCATCTGGACGCCCAAACTGATCCAACAGTGTTTACTGAAGCACTTTTCTGTCCCCGCTGAATTGCTTTGCTTTTCAATCTCTGTCAAAAATCAGTTGACCAGGAGCTCCCTGGTGGCTCAGTGGTAAAGAAGCCACCTGCCAATGCAGGAGACACGGGTTCGATTCCTGATCCATGAGGATCCCACCTGATGCAGAGCAACTAAGCCCAGGAGCTCCAACTACTGAGCCCGTGCTCTAGAGCTGGGGAGCTGCAGCTCCTGAAGCCTGCCTGCCCTAGAGCCTGTGCTCAGCACCGAGAGAGAGCTGCACTCTCTCCAGCCAGAGAGAAGCCAGCAGAGCCAAAAATAAATGGGTAAATGATTTTTTTTGAGTCAATTGATTGTAGATGTGTGAGTCTATTTCTGGACTTTCCGTTCTGTTCCAACTAACTCACATATCTTTAGGATATCGTGCAGACCAAAGGGAAGCCGGTCTTCGGTCAGCCTGCCCTGGGCCCTGCCCGTCTCTCTCTGTCTCCCACGCAGACCTCCTTGGCCGCCTTAGCCAGGCACCTCCTGACTCAGGGCCGCAGTTGCGCCTGCGTCCTGGCCCCACGCCCTCTACCCTGAGGTGGCCTCCTGGTCCGTGTCACCGTCTCAGAGAGGGAGGCCCCTGCTCGCAAGCAGCCCTGGCCCCTCTCCATGGCATCACGCTGTTGGTTTGGTTCTAGGAAAGCTCAGTGAGGTCTGTAGACTTCCCTGGTGGCTCAGCTGGTAAAGAATCCACCTGCAATACGGGAGACCTGGGCTCGATCCCTGGGTTGGGAGGATCCCCTGGAGTAGGGAACAGCTACCCACTCCAGTATTCTGGCCTGGAGAAGTCCATGGACTGTGTAGTCCAGGGGTTCGCAAAGAGTCGGACACAACTGAGCGACTTTCACTTTCAGTGAGGTCTGCCGGCATCCGATCACACAGACTTCGCAGACAGTGATGAAGACTTGGGGTTTTGTTCCATGTGAGATGGAAGCAGGAGTGGAGGAGTCAGACCTCAGTTTCGGGAACGTTGCTTGGGGTGCTTCATGGAGGTGATCTAAAGGGAGCAGCGTGGAGGCCCTGGCCGTCACACGGACCCTGCCAGCCGTGGTCCTGTCATCAGAGCCACCCCCACCTTTGACAGCAGCGCCCGCAAGGAGGAAGCGAGCTCTGGTCACCCTCCCTCCCGGCTCTCGGGTGCTGAGACTCGGGGAAGGTAGGAGCTGGGTGTCCTGAGGAGGGGTGGTGGGTGGCTAGTGACCCCTGATGCCTGCTGTAGCAGCACCCCTGGGGCGCCCCCTGGGGTCAGGCTCTCTGGCCATCAGCTCCCCTCTGCCCAGCAGGGGCTCGCAGACTCCTCTGGCAGTGGCACAGCGGCTCATCCACAGCCTGGCCCCTCCTGCGCCCGCCGACTCAGCGTGTGCTTACTGAGCACCGACAACGTGCCGGCTCGGGGTGGTGGGCATCCCCGCACCTGATGGTGGGCAGACGTCCCTGCTCTCAGGGCCCCAGGCTGTCGGGAGGGTGAGAGAGCAGTCAGGGAGGCACCCACTGAGTGGGTCGCTGTGAACTGGGGGGTTGCTCCGAAGGACAGGACTGGGGCAGGGCAGACACAGGGTCCCAGAGATCAGATGAGACAAGACTTGGACCTGCTTCGGGGATTCCTGGGGGCTTCCTGGGGACTGATGGCTGGACTGTATGGGAAGGTGCAAAGAAGTTCCAGGAGGAGGAAAAGGCAGACCAGTAGGTCCCGCGGAGGGAAGGAGGAGGGCTCATGGGGGGCTCTGAAGGGCTGATGGGGAGGCAAAGGTGGGGTCGAGAGAGCTGGGGAAGGGAGAGGCCGCGGGGTGAAGGCAAGGGCTCCGGGTGCACATTACCCAGGCCACCAAGCTCTGCACCATGACCTCTTCGTGACCTTCAGACTCTGTCCTCTCTCCTTCCTCATTCCCACCAGACAGCCCCAGCCCAGGGACAGGAGCTCCCTGGTGGCTCAGTGGTAAAGAAGCCACCTGCCAATGCAGGAGACACGGGTTCGATTCCTGATCCATGAGGATCCCACCTGATGCAGAGCAACTAAGCCCAGGAGCTCCAACTACTGAGCCCGTGCTCTAGAGCTGGGGAGCTGCAGCTCCTGAAGCCTGCCTGCCCTAGAGCCTGTGCTCAGCACCGAGAGAGAGCTGCACTCTCTGCAGCCAGAGAGAAGCCAGCAGAGCCAAAAATAAATGGGTAAATGATTTTTTTTGAGTCAATTGATTGTAGATGTGTGAGTCTATTTCTGGACTTTCCGTTCTGTTCCAACTAACTCACATATCTTTAGGATATCGTGCAGACCAAAGGGAAGCCGGTCTTCGGTCAGCCTGCCCTGGGCCCTGCCCGTCTCTCTCTGTCTCCCACGCAGACCTCCTTGGCCGCCTTAGCCAGGCACCTCCTGACTCAGGGCCGCAGTTGCGCCTGCGTCCTGGCCCCATGCCCTCTACCCTGAGGTGGCCTCCTGGTCCGTGTCACCGTCTCAGAGAGGGAGGCCCCTGCTCGCAAGCAGCCCTGGCCCCTCTCCATGGCATCACGCTGTTGGTTTGGTTCTAGGAAAGCTCAGTGAGGTCTGTAGACTTCCCTGGTGGCTCAGCTGGTAAAGAATCCACCTGCAATACGGGAGACCTGGGCTCGATCCCTGGGTTGGGAGGATCCCCTGGAGTAGGGAACAGCTACCCACTCCAGTATTCTGGCCTGGAGAAGTCCATGGACTGTGTAGTCCAGGGGTTCGCAAAGAGTCGGACACAACTGAGCGACTTTCACTTTCAGTGAGGTCTGCCGGCATCCGATCACACAGACTTCGCAGACAGTGATGAAGACTTGGGGTTTTGTTCCATGTGAGATGGAAGCAGGAGTGGAGGAGTCAGACCTCAGTTTCGGGAACGTTGCTTGGGGTGCTTCATGGAGGTGATCTAAAGGGAGCAGCGTGGAGGCCCTGGCCGTCACACGGACCCTGCCAGCCGTGGTCCTGTCATCAGAGCCACCCCCACCTTTGACAGCAGCGCCCGCAAGGAGGAAGCGAGCTCTGGTCACCCTCCCTCCCGGCTCTCGGGTGCTGAGACTCGGGGAAGGTAGGAGCTGGGTGTCCTGAGGAGGGGTGGTGGGTGGCTAGTGACCCCTGATGCCTGCTGTAGCAGCACCCCTGGGGCGCCCCCTGGGGTCAGGCTCTCTGGCCATCAGCTCCCCTCTGCCCAGCAGGGGCTCGCAGACTCCTCTGGCAGTGGCACAGCGGCTCATCCACAGCCTGGCCCCTCCTGCGCCCGCCGACTCAGCGTGTGCTTACTGAGCACCGACAACGTGCCGGCTCGGGGTGGTGGGCATCCCCGCACCTGATGGTGGGCAGACGTCCCTGCTCTCAGGGCCCCAGGCTGTCGGGAGGGTGAGAGAGCAGTCAGGGAGGCACCCACTGAGTGGGTCGCTGTGAACTGGGGGGTTGCTCCGAAGGACAGGACTGGGGCAGGGCAGACACAGGGTCCCAGAGATCAGATGAGACAAGACTTGGACCTGCTTCGGGGATTCCTGGGGGCTTCCTGGGGACTGATGGCTGGACTGTATGGGAAGGTGCAAAGAAGTTCCAGGAGGAGGAAAAGGCAGACCAGTAGGTCCCGCGGAGGGAAGGAGGAGGGCTCATGGGGGGCTCTGAAGGGCTGATGGGGAGGCAAAGGTGGGGTCGAGAGAGCTGGGGAAGGGAGAGGCCGCGGGGTGAAGGCAAGGGCTCCGGGTGCACATTACCCAGGCCACCAAGCTCTGCACCATGACCTCTTCGTGACCTTCAGACTCTGTCCTCTCTCCTTCCTCATTCCCACCAGACAGCCCCAGCCCAGGGCTCCTGGCCCCTCCCCTGACCTCCTGCAGCAGCCTGCTTCCCCTCACCGGCCTCCCTGACTCCGGTCCCCACGAGTTCTCGGTGGCCCTTCTGGCACGCTCATAGCTGAGGTCACGCCCTTACCTGGGACTCCCTGGGCTCTTGGGGCGGCTCTGAGAGGGCAGAAACCACGTGCGACCCACCTGATCCTGGGTCCTCAGAGAGCCCTGGAGACAAAGTTGCGGATACTATCGTGGTTTGAGACATTTCTGTGATCTGAAGCCCGCAACCATACTGAGAGAAATGATCCTTTAAGACAGAAGCTTGTGACAATAAAGAGGTGATTTTTTTTCCCCCACTCAAGTCTGCTGATCTCCTGAATGCTATCTACTGACCCCAGGGTGAAGGGCTGGAGCTCCGTCCATAACAAGGCCGTAAGTCAGTGCACTCGGAGCAGGCAGCCTCACCAAGAAAGAAGAAAAGGGAGCCGTGGCCACACATTCAGCAGGAGGGCGGGAGGACAGACTGGGCCAGGAAGACAGCTCACGGCCAGCCAGCCGGCCTGGAAGAGCCAAAGGACAGGAGGTTCAGCCTCAGCATCAGTCCCTCCAGTGACCACCCAGGGCTGGTCTCCTTCAGCATGGACTGGTTGGATCTCCTTGCAGTCCAAGGGACTCTCAGGAGTCTTCTCCAACACCACAGTTCAAAAGCATCCGTTCTTCGGCGCTCAGCTTTCTTCACAGTCCAATTCTCACATCCATACATGACCACTGGAAAAACCACAGCCTTGACTAGGCAGGCCTTCTGTTGGCAAAGTGATGTCTCTGCTTTTCAATATGCTGTCTAGGTTGGTCATAGCTTTCCTTCTAAGGAGCAAGCATCTTTGAATTTCATGGCTGCAGTCATCTGCTAGCACCTCAGCTGAGTTTGAGGGTCAGAGGGCATTCTAGGCAGACGCACCCCATGGGTGACCCCAGGGCAGGTCCCACCTCTCTGGACCTCCGTCCCCACTCTGTGTGATGCGCAGGCTGGTCTCCAGGCCTCTCAGGTCCACGGTTCATCCCTGGTAAGGAGGACTCTGACAGTCAACGTGCCATTGAAATGTCCCCCTTGGTTAGTGACGCTTGTGGTGAACCTGCCCTCAGACCCTCAGATGAGCAAAGACAGAAATGCCTCTCAACTGGCTCTGGGGGGAAGGGCGGGCTCTGGCTCCTATGCCAGACAGGCTGGGCTTCCCTGAGAGTCCTGCAGCCCTGCTCTCCTCTGTGTGGGCTCCATTCTCTGCTCTCATCACTGCACAGACAACCCGAGCCCTGGGATCAGCTCAGCTGGACCAGCCATGGACCAATCACTGCAGCCGGGGAGACGCTATATTCTGAAGAAATGCCTCTCAACTGGCTCTGGGGGGAAGGGCGGGCTCTGGCTCCTGTGCCAGACAGGCTGGGCTTCCCTGAGAGTCCTGCAGCCCTGCTCTCCTCTGTGTGGGCTCCATTCTCTGCTCTCATCACTGCACAGACAACCCGAGCCCTGGGATCAGCTCAGCTGGACCAGCCATGGACCAATCACTGCAGCCGGGGAGACGTTATATTCTGATGGGCAGGCCAGGTCAAGTGCTCAGTTGACATGGACCAAAACAGGGGCTGGTGGGTCCCAGGCAGATTTGAGGACCAAGGTAAGAAGATGATGGAGTCCATCGGAAGGATGTTTTGTCTACAAAAGTAGCAAAAACCACTCTAAGAAGTTGAACTGTGGCCCCTCAGTGCCCCCCATGGATATGTCCACCCAGAACCTGTGAACGTGCTTTATGGGGCAAGGTCTTTGTGGATGTAATGAAATCACGGCTCCTGACATGAGAGCAAGCTGGGTTTAGGGTGGAGCCTGACTCCAATGTCAGATGCTCTTAAAACAGGGAGGCAGGACTTCTCTGCTGGTCCTGTGGTTAGGAATACACCCGGCAGTGCAGAGGACACAGGCTGGATCCCCAGAAGATCCCACGTGGCTGGCGCACCAGTTACTGAGCCCACACCCTAGAGCCTGTGCTCTGTGCTCCACAACGAGAAGCCACCGCAAGCAAAAGCCGCCACACCACAGCTAGAGTGACCCGCCCCAAGCCGGGCCTGGAGCCCCAGGGGCTGGAAGAGGCAGGAAGAAGTCCTCCATTCAGAGGGGATGCAGCCCTGCCGGTGCTTGAGTTCTGATTTCTGGCCTCTGGAACCATGAGGGAATCCATTTCTGTTGCAAAGCAGCCGGTTTGCGGTCTTTTGTGAGGGCAGGCACAGGAAACTAACACATCCACCCCAGGCTCATGTGACGCCCCCTGCAATCCCCAAGGGTTGAGTCTACTGGAGGTGGGCCTCCAACATGCCCAAACTTTGTTTCTGACCCAGCCCCTCACCTGCCGCTCCTAGGATGGACCAGTGCCTGCAGCATTCCCGTCAGGAAAGGACAGAGGTGTGTGTGAACAGCTGCTGGGCTCTAGACACTCTGCAATGAAGTTTGTAAAGTAGGTGTTAGATAAGTACATCAATACAAGGGAAGGATTTGCCTTGGAAATGAATAGAGATCATTCTGTCGTCTTTGAGACTGCATCCAAGTACTGCATTTTGGACTCTTTTGTTGACCATGATGGCTACTCCATTTCTTCTGAGGGATTCTTGCCCGCAGTAGTAGATACAATGTTCATCTGACTTAGAGTCACCCATTCCAGTCCATTTTAGTTCTCTGATTCCTAGAATGTCGACGTTCACCCTTGCCATCTCTTGTTTGACCACTTTCAATTTGCTTTGATTCATGGACCTGACATTCCAGGTTCCTATGCAATATTGCTCTTTACAGCACCAGATCTTGCTTCTATCACCAGCCACATCCACAGCTGGGTATTGTTTTTGCTTTGGCTCTCTCTTTATTCTTTCTGGAGCTATTTCTCTACTGATCTCCAGTAGCATATTGGGCACCTACTGACCTGGGGAGTACCTCTTTCAGTATCCTATCATTTTGCCTTTTCATACTGTTCATGGGGTTCTTAAGGCAAGAATACTGAAGTGGTTTGCCATTCCCTTCTCCACTGGACCACATTCTTTTAGACCTCTCCACTATGACCCACTTGTCTTGGGTTGCCCTGCAGGCATGGCTTGGTTTCATTGAGTTAGACAAGGCTGTGGTTCTAATGTGATTAGATTGACTAGTTTTCTGTGAGTATGGTTTCAGTGTGTCTTCCCTCTCATGCCATCTTGCAACATCTACCATCTTACTTGGGTTTCTCTTACCTTGGGTGTGGGATATCTCTTCATGGCTGCTCCAGAAAAGCACAGCCACTGCTCCTTACTATGGACCAGGGTTATCTCCTTACCACCGCCATTCCTGACCTTCAGTGTGAGAGAGCTCCTCTAGGCCCTCCTGCACGGGTGCAGCCACTGCTCCTTGGGTTGCTCCTCCCGGAGGAGGAATGATCTTTGTTCATTTCCAAGGCAAACCATTCAATATCACAGTTATCCAAGTCTATGCCCCAACCAGTAACGCTGAAGAAGCTGAAGTTGAACGGTTCTATGAAGACCTACAAAACCTTTTAGAACTAACACTGAAAAAAGATGTCCTTTTCATTATAGGGGACTGGAATGCAAAAGTGGGAAGTCAAGAAACACCTGGAGTAACAGGCAAATTTGGC
>SJYC01139617.1:43-17854 GCA_006408675.1 Madoqua kirkii | reverse complement strand
CAGCTTTCTTTATAGTCCAAGTCTCACATCCATATATGACTACTGGAAAAGCCATAGCTTTCACAAGATGGACCTTTGTTGACAAAGTAATGTCTCTGCTTTTTAATATGCTGTCTAGGATGGTCAAAGTTTTTCTTTCAAGGGGCAAGCGTCTTTTAATTTCATGGCTGCAGTCACCATCTGCAGTGATTTTGCAGCCCCCCAAAATAAAGTCTCAAACTGTTTCACCATCTATTTGCCATGAAGTGATGAGACCGGATGTCATGATCTTTGTTTTCTGAATGTTGAGTTTTAAGCCAACTTTTTTTTACTCTCTTCTTTCACTTTTATCAAGAGGCTCTTTAGTTCTTCTTCACTTTTGGCCATAAGGGTGGTGTCATCTGCATGTCTGAGGTTACTGATATTTCTCCCAGCAATCTTGATTCCAGCTTGTGCTTCTTCCAGCCCAGCGTGTCTCATGATGTACTCTGCATATAAGTTAAATAAGCAAGGTGACAATATACAGCTTTGACGTACTCCTTTTCCTATTTAGAACCAGTCTGTTGTTCCACGTCCAGTTCTAATTGTTGCTTCCTGACCTGCATACATATTTCTCAAGCGGCAGGTCAGGTGGTCTGGTATTCCCATCTCTTTCCACAGTTTATTGTGATCCACACAGTCAAATTGGCATAGTCAATAAAGCAGAAATAGAGGTTTTTTGGAACTTTCTTGCTTTTTCCATGATCCAGCAGATGTTGGCAATTTGATCTCTGGGTCCTCTGCCTTTTCTAAAACCAGCTTGAACATCAGGGAGTTCACGGTTCACGTAGTGCTGAAGCCTGGCTTGGAGAATTTTGAGCATTACTTTACTAGCATGTGAGATGAGTGCAATTGTGCAGTAGTTTGAGCATTCTTTGGCATTGCCTTTCTTTGGAACTGGAATGAGAACTGACCTTTTCCAGTCCTGTGGCCACTGCTGAGTTTTCCAAATTTGCTGGCATATTGAGTGCAGCACTTTCACAGCATCACCTTTCAGGGTTTGAAACAGCTCAACTGGAATTCCATCACCTCCACTAGCTTTGTTCATAGTGATGTTTCTTAAGGCCCACTTGACTTCACATTCCAGAATGTCTGGCTCTGGGTGAGTGATCACACCATTGTGGTTATCTGGGTCATGAAGGTTTTTCTGTATTATTCTTCTGTTTATTGTTGCCACCTTTTCTTAATATCTTCTGCTTCTGTTAGGTCCATACCACTTCTGTCCTTTATTGTGCCCGTCTTTGCATGAAATATTCCCTTGGTATCTTTTATTTCCTTGACGAGATCTCTAGTCTTTCCCATTCTATTGTTTTCCTCTATTTCTTTGCATTGGTCACTGAGGAAGGCTTTCTTATCTCTCCTTGCTATTCTTTGGAACTCTGCATTCACATGGGTGTATCTTTTCTCCTTTGCCTTTGGCTTCTCTTCTCTTCTCAGCTATTTGTAAGGCCTCCTCAGACAGCCATTTTGCGTTTTTGCATTTCTTTTTCTTGGGGATGGTCTTGATCACTGCCTCCTGTACAATGTCAGAAATCTCCATCCATAGTTCTTCAGGCACTCTATGAGATCTAATGCCTTGAATGTATTTCTGACTTCCACTGTATAATCATAAGGGATTTGATTTAGGTCATTCGTTAATGGTCTAGTGGTCTTCCCTACTTTCTTCAATTTAAGCCTGAACTTGGCAATAAGGAGTTCATGATCTGAGCCACAGTCAGCTCCCGGTCTTGTTTTGGCTGACTGTATAGAGCTTCTCCATCTTTGGCTGCAAAGAATAGAATCAGTCTGATTTGGGTGTTGGCCGTGCAGAGTCCCCTCCCTTTCCTCCACCAGCTCCACCCCCAGTGGACCGAGACCCTTGCTCGGGTCACCGGGGAGGACAGGGCCATGTGCAGGCATTTGTTGCCCTCAGTGTAATTCTTGCTTTTGGAGGCTCTGTCTACACAGTCCCAAACATTAAGGCAGCCTTATAAAATGTAACCTTTTTTCAAAAACAGATTCTGAAAGGATTTTAAAATAAGTTTTCACTTGAATTGACTTGGCTCCTTGACCCTGCCTTTGATGACCTTGGAGCAGATGCTTGACCTCTCTGGGCCTCCTGGCTCCTCCATGAAAGGGCGATAATTGTGCCCTGAGTCACAGGCAGGGTCCAACGCCAGCATTTGTAAGGTCATGAAACAGTGCCGCGCACAGAGCAGACACGTGCAGGCACGTCGGCTACACAAGATAAAATTCCGGCAGTGCTTCATTTCTGATTTCTCATCAATGACTCTGAATGCTGAGGATTCTTGTTACTTGAGAGTTCTTGATGTAGTAAAACGAGCGAAACTTTCATAATTACCAGATCAAAAATGACGATGACGTAATGTCACATCCTAGAGGGATTTGTTGTTGTTCAGCTGCTCAGTTGTGTCCGATTCTTTGCAGCCCCATGGACTCCCTGTCCACCACCAACTCCCAGAGCTCGCTCAGACTCGTGTCCGTTGAGCCAGTGATGCCATCCACCATCTCATCCTCTGTCATCCCTTCTCCTCCCTCCCTCAGTCGTTTCCAGCATCAGGGTCTTTTCCAATGAGTCGGCTCTTTGCCTGTAGCCATTTAATGAAGAGTTATTTATTTATTTGGCTGTGTTGGGTCTTCATTGCAATGCCTGGGCTTAGCTGCCCTCAGGGAAGTAAGTTCCCTCACCAGGAACTTAGTTCCCTGACCAGGCATCAAACCTGCGTTCCCTGCGTTGTAAGGAGGATTCTTAACCAGTGGACCGGGAAGTCCCAGTAAAGCATCTTTTAAAGTTCACCTTTTTTTTTTCTGTTTGCAGTAGCACACAATGTTGGTTGTTAATACAAGTTCTATCACCCCAAGGGACAAAGGCTGCACTCATAGACAAGGGAAGTGACCTCCAGGCAGGAGCTTTGAGAGTCTGGAAAAGCG
Organism: Madoqua kirkii; assembly: GCA_006408675.1. Taxonomy (NCBI): domain Eukaryota; kingdom Metazoa; phylum Chordata; class Mammalia; order Artiodactyla; family Bovidae; genus Madoqua; species Madoqua kirkii. Next base: position 14,905 of record SJYC01139617.1, on the reverse strand, counting down.
GGGGAAAGAAGGGGAGGCTCTCTAGCTCTCTGCCAGGCTCACCCAAGCTGTCCTCCTATAATGTCCCGGCTGGACAGGCCCCAGGGGACATATAGTTCAGCCTCCGTTGACGGACAGGAGCCTGGGGCTCTGGAGCAGAAGGGACTTGCGCAGGTACAAAGGGTGTGGTCCCAGGTCTCCCTCCCGATGAACAAACTTCTTTCCCTATTTCAACCCCTTCCACATCCAGCACAGCCCATGACACCTCCCACATCCCTATCCCAGGTACAATTGTTCTTCCCAGGAACAACCCACTGCCTGGCAGTTCTATGAGGAAAGGCTTCTCCTTTCCAAACTTGTCATCAAACGTGCATTCTCGAAGAGGCCTTCCCGCCCCAAACCACACAAAAAAGGACTCACTAATGCCAGATGGTGTGTGGGCTGCTGGCTCTCCCTTCCTGGCTCCGGGGTTCCAGTCCAGACTCCAGGTCCAACTTGCTTTGTGACTTTGAGCGTGACTCAGCCCCTCTGGGTTTCACGTGTCTCACTTAACATGGAAGAGAACGCCAGTTGCCTTTCGGGGCTGAGGGTAATCCTTGTCCACATTCATGAAGCTTCTGACATCAGGCGGCTTCTCAAGTAATGTTAGTTAGGGGTCTCCCCAACCCCCAACCGTCTCCAGCACTTCCTCTTTCAAAATCGCTGAATTCCTTTCTTTTCCCCAACGTGTCGGTGCCTAATAATAATTTTAAGGTTATCCCTTCTGGGGGAATTTTAACAGAGATCTATTTTTAAAAAGTGGAGTGGAGTGCTAAAGTTGGAGTTTCTGCCAACAGATGAGGATGAGAGACTATTTCGTGTGCAAGGCGGATGGTGAAAGGGGGCCAGAGGATAGGAGAGGAGGTGGTTGGACCTTTCCAGGTTGCCCCTGTGTCTTGGTAGCAGGTGAGACGCACCCAGCGTCGGAGGAGCTTTTGCAGTCTTGATCTGGGGACGGTTGGGTTTAAATTTCCTGATTAAACAAAAAGGCGGAGGAACCGGAGTTCAAAGGACCTGAGTCACAAGAAGGGAGAAGTCAGGCTAGGAAGCTGCTGACTACACACTCACATGACTGAAAAATTTTAACAGATTCTCAAGGGTGACTAAGACAGCCTTTGAACCTGCCCCTTGGGCCTTCTGTTCATCCACCCGAGGAGAGGTTATTTATCCCTGCTCTACCTCCAGAAATACTGTCTTTTCTTCTTGGGGACTAAGCAGAAAAGATGAACAATTGGTTCCAACGACGAAGCAACAGTTAGAACTGGACATGGAACAACAAACTGGTTCCAAATAGGAAAAGGAGTACGTCAAGGCTGTATATTGTCACCCTGCTTATTTAACTTCTATGCAGAGTACATCATGAGAAACGCTGGGCTGGAAGAAGCACAAGCTGGAATCAAGATTGCTGGGAGAAATATCAATAACCTCAGATATGCAGATGAGACTGCCCTTATGGCGGAAAGTGAAGAAGAACTAAAGAGACTCTTGATGAAAGTGAAAGAGGAGAGTGAAAAAGTTGGCTTAAAGTTCAACATTCAGAAAACAAAGATCATGGCATCCAGCCTCATCACTTCATGGCAAATAGATGAGGAAACAGTGGAAACAGTGGCTGACTTTATTTTTCTGGGCTCCAAAATGACTGCAGATGGTGAGTGCAGCCATGAAATTAAAAGACACTTACTCCTTGGAAGAAAAGTTATGACCAGCCTAGATAGCATATTAAAAAGCAGACATTACTTTGTCAACAAAGGTCCGTCTAGTCAAGGCTATGGTTTTTCCAGTAGTCATATATGGATGTGAGAGTTGGGCTATAAAAAAACCTGAGTGTCGAAGAATTGATGCTTTTGAACTGTGGTGTTGGAGAAGACTCTTGGAAGTCCCTTGGACTGCAAGGAGATCCAACCAGTCCATCCTAAAGGAAATCAGTCCTGAATATTCATTGAAAGGACTGATGCTGAAGCTGTAACTCCAGTACTTTGGACAACTGATGCAAAGAGCTGAATCATTTGAAAAGGCCCTGATGCTGGGAAAGAGTGGAGGCAGGAGGAGACGGGGAGGACAGAGGATGAGATGGCTGGACGGCATCACCGACTAGGTGGACACAGGTTTGGGTGGACTCTGGGAGTTGGTCACGGACAGGGAGGCCCCTGTGGTTCATGGGGTCGCAAAGAGTCAGACATGACTGAGCGACTGAGCTGAACTGAACTGATAGACTCACAGAACACTGGAAATCCAGGAAGGTGCTTAGAGATCACCCACAGTCCCTGGGCCAGTATATGTAAAATAAATGATGCTCAGAGAATAGAAGGCTGGCGGCCAGGGGCCAGCATCAGGGCTGCTGGGTTCTCTGATGAGCAGTCCCTGCGAGAAGAGCTCTCTGGGCGCACTTGTTGCTGACACTGACAGGCTCTGTGAAACAGATCAGCCCCGAATACTGAGAGAGGAAGACCTGAGCCCCCGATGCCCCGCCCCTTGCAGACACAGGACGGCGCTTGGGCCTGTGGGCATGGATGTCGGGAGGGAAGCCTCTGGCCTTTGAAAGCAGCCCGCTCGAGGCTGGTTTCCTCTGCAGTTTCTTGATTGCTGCTCGGAAGGAAGTGCTCGAGTGGAAAGTCTATACGATTCCCTTCACCTCAGGCTTGCCCAGCGCATTGGTTTTCTGCGGCTAACAACAAACTACAGGTTAGAAGTAAGGCTGGGCGGTGGGGAGGAGATGGGTTAAAAGCGAGGTGCGGGGAAGGCTGCGCTCCTCTCTGGACTCTCTGGCAGAGAATCTGTTTCCTGGCCTTTTCCAGCTTCTAGAAGCTGCCTGGCCCCCTTGCCTCATGGTCCCTTCCTCAGCCCTCAAGACCCGCAGCCCTGCTCTCATCTGGTCACCCTTCTGTTGCCACCCCCTGACTGCAGAAAAGAGTGGAGGCAGGAGGAGACGGGGAGGACAGAGGATGAGATGGCTGGACGGCATCACCGACTAGGTGGACACAGGTTTGGGTGGACTCTGGGAGTTGGTCACGGACAGGGAGGCCCCTGTGGTTCATGGGGTTGCAAAGAGTCAGACATGACTGAGCGACTGAGCTGAACTGAACTGATAGACTCACAGAACACTGGAAATCCAGGAAGGTGCTTAGAGATCACCCACAGTCCCCTGGGCAAGTATATGGAAAATAAATGATGCTCAGAGAATAGAAGGCTGGCGGCCAGGGGCCAGCATCAGGGCTGCTGGGTTCTCTGATGAGCAGTCCCTGCGAGAAGAGCTCTCTGGGCGCACTTGTTGCTGACACTGACAGGCTCTGTGAAACAGATCAGCCCCGAATACTGAGAGAGGAAGACCTGAGCCCCCGATGCCCCGCCCCTTGCAGACACAGGACGGCGCTCGGGCCTGTGGGCATGGATGTCGGGAGGGAAGCCTCTGGCCTTTGAAAGCAGCCCGCTCGAGGCTGGTTTCCTCTGCAGTTTCTTGATTGCTGCTCGGAAGGAAGTGCTCGAGTGGAAAGTCTATACGATTCCCTTCACCTCAGGCTTGCCCAGCGCATTGGTTTTCTGCGGCTAACAACAAACTACAGGTTAGAAGTAAGGCTGGGCGGTGGGGAGGAGATGGGTTAAAAGCGAGGTGCGGGGAAGGCTGCGCTCCTCTCTGGACTCTCTGGCAGAGAATCTGTTTCCTGGCCTTTTCCAGCTTCTAGAAGCTGCCTGGCCCCCTTGCCTCATGGTCCCTTCCTCAGCCCTCAAGACCCGCAGCCCTGCTCTCATCTGGTCACCCTTCTGTTGCCACCCCCTGACTGCAGCCAGGAAACCTCCGATTTTAAGAGCACGTGGGGACTTCTCCGCTGGTCCAGTGGCTGAGACCTGGGCTCAACCCCTGGTCAGGGAACTAGATCTCTCACGCTGCAACTAAGAGGTCAACTGCCACAACTAAAAGCTCCCATGTGCCACAACTAAGACCCAGCACAGCCAAATAAATAATAATAATAATAATAATAATAATAAAAGAATGTGTGTGATTGCATTGGGTAAACATGGGTAATTCAGGATACTTTCTCCATCTCAAGATCCTTAACCTAATCACATTTGGGAAGGTTTTTTTTTTTTTACCATGTAAGGTAATATATATTTACAAATTCCAGGGATTAGGGTTGGGCAACTTTGGGGACCATTGTTCTGCCTACATGTTCCTTTTCCCCCTAGTGGTGTCTCTAAAAATACACCCAATTCTTTGCAGAAAAGAACATTTTCATTGTCATGGAAAATACAGCTACACCAAAATTTTTTCAAAGACTTTAAATCTTTTTATCGTTAATTCTATTTAACATTCTGCATATATACAGAAAAGTGTAAAACTCCTCAAGTTACAGTATGAGTTTTATAAACCAACCTCACGAATGTAAGCAGCATCCACATCAAGAAGCAGAGCATGCCCTGGGACCCCAGAAACCCGGCACATGCCCGCTTCAAGTCCAAGGTATTAGTCAACATTTGTTGACATTAAAAAATTTCCTATGTGGGCAATACTTGGAGTATGATTGAATACAACGGAAAGAACCCAAGGGCTGTTCATTTCTTCATTCGATGAGTATTTTCTGGCACCTCTCCTGGGCTGGATGCCAGGGAAAATGGGATGAGCTGATTGGATGAGGGTCCTGTGGCACAGAAGCAATAGAGGCAACTCTGTGTGTGTGTGTGTGTGTGTGTGTGTGTGTGTGTGTGGTGGGGGGTGAGGGGGTGGGACGGAAGTTTGAGAAAGAGATGAAAATACAAATGCATTGGCCAGGCCTAATCAGAAGGCTTCCCATAGAACGTAAGCCCTGAAGGTGAACACACAGAGGAGAAGAAAGATTTCCAGCAAGGCAGGGGCACAAACAAAGGAGTGTCAGTGGGGTCGGGTGGAGTCAGGTGGAGTTAGGGGAAACAAAGAAAGAGATGAGCATTGGACTTGCCAGCCTATGAGCCCTTGCTCAGTCATTCCCGTGTCCCATTTCATTTTTTAAAAATTTTCTCACAAACATTTTATTTATTTATTATTTTGGCTGCACTGGGTCTTGGTCATGGTGCTCGGGAGGCTTCTCCTGTTGCAGAACACGGGCCCTAGAACATGGGATCAGTATTTGCGACACATGGGCATCGTTGCCCCGTGGCATATGAGATCCTACCTCCCTGACCAGGGAAGTCCCCCCACTTCCCATTTCACCAGCCCCAAATCCCAGCAGTCTGGGCTTAGAACCAGAACCGTAGCCCTCAGGCCAGTGTCTTCCTTTCAAAGATGGGGAAGCAGTCCCGGGGGAGAAGAGATTATACACACAGGCGCACACACACACACACACACACACACACACACACACACACACACGGCAGATCATTGGCTTCATCAGCTCTTCCTCCACAGGCCTCTACAGAGCCTCCCAAAGCCCACCCTCCCCATGCCTAGTGGGACCCCCGCCCTGCCACGAGGTGGGGCACAAAAGTAGCCGTGAGGCCTGAGGCAGGACCCAGACTACCCGCTTCTCCCTTGAGCGCTGCTCCCGCACCCCGCGGCCCCTCACTGCCTCCTCCACCCCTCTTCCCACCAGGCCCCTCGGTCATTCTTCATGTGCTCAATTCACGGGCATCTACTCCGTGAAGGGCCACGTTCCAGGCACAGGGAATACAGCGATGCAGAAGACAGGCCCCTCCCTCAGTGGGGACGTCAGACAATACACAGAGCACAGAGCTCTATAATGTAGTGTCAGCAGAGGTAAGAGATGTGAGTGAAGAAAAATGAAGCAGGATAGGGACATCCCTGGTCGTCTAGTGGCTGAGACTCTCAGCTCCCAACACAGGGGACCTGGGATCGATCTCTGGTCAGGGAACTAGACCCCACATGCCGCAACTAAGAGTTTGAATGCCCCAGCTAAAGATCCTGCATGCTGCAGCAAAGACTGAAGATCCCACGCGCTGCAGCTGAGATCCAGGGAAGCCAGATAAATAAATAAGAAACAAACAAACAGGATGAAGGGTCTGAGGGGAGGGAAGGTGGTCTTTGAAGTTAGGTGGTTGGGGAAGCTCTTTGAGGAGGTGACACTGGGACCCAAATAAGATGAAGAAGCTTGAGTTACAAGGCTGGGGGACAGTTACAAGAATGCTCTGTGGACAGATTGGAGTGACCGCAGGGGGATGTCCTTGGAGATTTGGCAAGTGGGGAAATGCCAGTTTCTCCCTCTCCATGTCCATCTCCCTAGTCTGCAGAAATGGGTCACCAGGGGTGAGACCAGGAAAGGGCCTCTAGCTGCTCACTTCCCAGATCTTCCTCTCAGTGGAGGCCAGCACGGGGACCGATGCCCACTGGACCTTGGTCTTTATCAGGATCACAAGTCCAGGTGATCTCAACTCCCTGCCCCCAACCCCCTCAGTTCAGTTCAGTTCAGTTTGGTCGCTCAGTCATGTCCGACTCTTTTCGACCCCATGGACCGAAGCATGCCAGGCCTCTCTGTCCATCACCAACTCCTGGAGTTTACCCAAACTTATGTCCATTGAGTAGGTGACACCATCCAACCATCTCATCCTCTGTCCTCCCCTTCTCCTCCTGCCTTCAATCTTTCCCAGCATCAAGGTCTTTTCAAATGGGTCAGCTCTTCGCATGAACACTCAGGACTGATCTCCTTTAGTTTGGACTGGTTGGATCTCCTTGCAGTCCAAGGGACTCTCAAGAGTCTTCTCCAACCCACTTGAACCTAGTTAACACTCAGAGAGACACCCCATCGCACGGCTGAGGAAGCAGGCTTTCCAGTACCCTGCACTGTGGCAGGCGAAGGAGGCTGCGGCGGCAGGAAGGGCTTTCCCACTGTCCCCCTCCCCCAGAAAGAACCACTTGAACCTAGTTAACACTCAGAGAGACACCCCATCGCACGGCTGAGGAAGCAGGCTTTCCAGTACCCTGCACTGTGGCAGGCGAAGGAGGCTGCGGCGGCAGGAAGGGCTTTCCCACTGTCCCCCACCTGCCAACATGAGACCTCTTTCTGGGGGAGGGGTGACCCCTTTCTGGGTTCTGAAGAGGAAGCTGGCAGCGGAAACCGGTACTAACAACTTGATTGAGGAGAGAAGGGTGACAACAGGGAGGGCAAGTGACAAATTCAGTCTCTCACGGGGCAGCGCGTAGGGTGTGGAGCCGGCCGGGTTGGTCCCTCGCCGCAGGTCACAGGCGGTTGACCTGGGGCGTGGCCTGAGACGGGGGCGTGATCTGGGCGTGTCCGGGGTGGGGCCTGGGAGCCAGGGGCGGGGCCTCCGTGATAAGGGGGCGGGGCCTGGAGGATGGTGGCAGGATCTGGATGGGTGGGGTGTGGCCTGAGGGTCGGAAGGGGCGGGACCTCGACGGTCGGGGGCGGGGCCTGATAGACGGCTGTCTCTTATACACATCTTATCGTTAATTCTATTTAACATTCTGCATATATACAGAAAAGTGTAAAACTCCTCAAGTTACAGTATGAGTTTTATAAACCAACCTCACGAATGTAAGCAGCATCCACATCAAGAAGCAGAGCATGCCCTGGGACCCCAGAAACCCGGCACATGCCCGCTTCAAGTCCAAGGTATTAGTCAATGGCCTCCGCGCGGCCGCCGGGCCGGGCCTGCGCCGCGGTGCCCGCGCCCGCGGGGCTCCGGGCCGGGCCGCCCGCCCTCCCGGCCGCCGCTGCCGCCTCCCCCGAGCCTGCGGGCGGCGCGGAGGCCGAGGAGCGCTCGCTGCAGCACATGCTGCGCGCCATAGCCGAGGAGCGCGGCCGCGTCAGCCTGCGCCGCGAGGTCTGCGGCCTCGGTGAGTGGGGCCGGGCGGGGGCGAGGCCGGAGCTGCGGCGGCGCCGGAGTGTCCGCGCGTGTCTCCGTCTCTGCGCGTGTCTCTGAGTCTCTGCACGTCTCTCCTCGCGTGCGTCTCGGGGGGGATCCCCGCGTGTCGCCCCAGATCCTCGCGTCCTGGTCGTTCCCGCGCCCCCGCGTCTTCGCCTCTGATCTTGATCCCTGGAGGGGTCCAGCACGCTCGAGTCCCTGCGTGTCTGTCCCCCTGTCCGCCCATCCGAGGAGGGGGGGGGGGTCTGTCCGTCTTCTCCCTCCCTCTCCCCTCCGTGGCTCCGCCGGTTCTCTTCCGTCTCCGGGAAGCCCTCCCCGGGGCCTCCGTGCCGCTGCCGGCAGTGTGGACAGGTCAGGTCCCCGGCGCCAGAAGCCTTTGTCTCCCCGCGCGGCTCTGCGCCCTCGCTCTGACTGGGGACCTGTTGGACCGTGGGCCCCGAACCCACCCGCTGACCAGAGGGAGCGGGGCGGCCGCCCCTCCGGCTGTGACTCCGCTCTACGGAGGCCCCGAGTCTTAGATCGGCCGGTGAGTGGGGGCAGGGGTGTCCCGTATTGTCTACAGGGAACCCGGGGTGGGGGTCTGCAGGCGGGGGTGGGATCTCCCAGCGCGGCTGGATGTGAGGTAATGGCTCCTGGTGGATCGCGTTCGACTGAAGCGCTAGGAGGCCCCCACCCTCACCCTACCCCACCCCATAGGGTGGGTTTTGCGGTTTTCTCTCTGCAAAGACCTCCTCCCTTCCTCCTGCGGGAATGACTTCATTACCACGTTGTCACCCACCCCCCATCCCCAGTCTGGGCTGGGGATTTCTGAGGGGGCGCCGCGACACAGCTTTTGGAGAAGGGAATGTCCACCTTGGAGATTCTACGGCCCTGCCTTCATTCACTGTTGGGGAAACTGGGTCCCAAAGAGCTGATATATCCCCCACCCCCAACCCACCTGAGGTCTCAAGGCTTCCAGATCCCCTCAGCAGGCCACACCCTGGAGGCAGGTTGAGGGCGGGGCGGGCATCAATCTGCATCCTCTTTTTTGTGGGAGGCAGGCTGGCCTGGAACAGAGCAAGTTGGGAGTGAGGGTGGTAGGCGTGAAGGTGAGGTGTCTACAAGACAGAGCTGGACGGGGACATGGGTATCTCTGGTCTCTTCTGAAAAGGTGTCACTAAGGAGTTCTGAGCAGAAACAGAAGGATCCTCATTCCTCCATTCAGCAAACGTTGGTTGAGCACCTACTCTGTGCCCAGCTGCATGCCTGCCCGGCAGGCTGCCTGTCACCTGGCACAGAGTGTCTGAAATGGGAGGGGTCTGAGCGACCATCTGCTCCAGGCCCCTCTGCCCTGTTTGCTCAGCCTCTCCTGGCACCCCTCCCCACTCCCCTGTCAGCCCATTCCTGTGTCCTCTGAGCATCTTCTGCCCTGTTAGTCCCTGCCCCGAAGGACCTGCAGCGCTGCCCCATAAGAACAATAATCATTTGCCCTGGCACCTGGCATTCCTTAAGCACTCAGTGTGTGCCAGGTGCTTCATGCAGGTGCCCTCCATCTGATACTGACTTTGCCCGAGAGGAGTGTGACTCTGTTTGACCGACGAGGAGCCTGAGGTCCAGAGAGGCCCAGGGACAGCCTGTGAGGAAGCTGTACCGCTGGGATTGACCATGGTCAGGGCGACCCCGAGGCCTGGCCGCCGGATAATCCCTGACCTGGATAATCCCAGCCAGGCCGTGTTGCGCCTGCTGTTGTGCTGCATCTGGGGAGGAGAGCTGCACCTGCTAGGCCAGGGATGCAGGCCGATGGTCACGCAGTTGCTGCGTCCCTCCTCCTCACCTCTAGTTGCCCTTCACACACAAGGCCACCCCATCCTGCCGCCCCCGGACCCTCAGAACGCAATCCCTGTCGTGCTCCGGTGCTCTGCGCTTTTATCCCTGCTGTTTGCTGCTCCTGGGAGGCCACTTGCCCTGCACACTCACCGGCCCTGCAGACAGCTGCAGGTCTGCGTTCGGGCCTCAGCGCTGATGCCGCCACCCAGGGCGCTTCCTCTGGCCCCCGTCCTGCTGTCTAGGCACCCATGTCCAGTGGGTCATCGGGCTGCTGTGGCCCTGTGATGCTATCTCCTCAGTTAGCAGGTGACCCCTCCAGGGCCTTGCCCACATGTGGGTACCCCCTGCCCCTAATGCCCAGCATGCAGCATGTGCAGAACAGGTGCCCGGTGCTCGCTCAGCAGAAGAAGGAAAGGATTACTTTCTGGACTGGGGAGTAAAGGGCATGGGTGGCAAGGAAGTATCTTCAACGCGTAGAAGGGCTCATGTTGCCCATCTCTTTCAGTTTTCAGACGAGAGATGTGTTCAGAGAGGGGCAGGCCGAACAGTGACGTCATGCCCGAGCAGAGTTAGGAACAACTAGCCTGAGAACCTGGGCGTGAGCCAGAACGCCCTCCCCAAAGCACTCTGTACATCCAGTTGCTCGCGCCATCCTCTCATCTCCACTTTGCAGCTGGGACAACCTGTTGCAGTTATGAATTAACTTCAATCTCCCAGATTGTTGTTGACTCAACCCTTAGGCTGTTCAGAGCCGTGCCGTGCCCTCTGAGGTTGTTTTGAGGTATGCAGGAGCCTCTAGGGGAGACCCTTGAACCTGAATGAGTCAGTGTCTATGAGATGGGAGAAACTGACTACCATTTCCCGACACCTAACCCCACCCTGGACACTCCTCACATCATTGCTTGGCTGCTATGATGAAAGGGATCTTGGAGACCCAAACCTGATTTCTGAATCTCGTCCACTGTGTTTTCTGCAGTGGAAGCATTTGTCTGAACACTTGCTCCGTGCCAGATGGGGGCATCAGCTTGGATCCTTACCACATGGGGCAGGGGACAAGTGAGTGGGGAGAGAGAGCCAGGTACTCAGGTGAACTCTGTGGAATCAGCCAGGCCTCTGGTCACTCTGAGCGAGGTTTTGGTGTTTTATCCACAGGAAACTGCCTGTGCTTCCAGGGAACTTGTGGGCCAAGCTGGTGGCTGGGGTAGCTTGTGCAGGGACCAAGAATCTCTGAGCTGGAAAGAGTGAGGTGGTCCAATGCCCACCTGCCTTTTGTGTGATGCCGACATCTGGACCAAAGGTGGATATAGCCTGATGCTTCCTCTCGAGGCGGGCCCTGGACGTCAGCCCACGCACGCTGTGTGGACAGGCTCCCTTTAACACAGGCGTCATGCTGCTGGCGTGTGGTCAAGTCATGTAGACACAACCTGGGTGTGAGTTGTGGAGGGGGGCTGTGAGGGGAGGGGCCTCCTCACGCTGCTTTTTTTGGTGCCCTGCGTAGGCTGAGCGTTATATATTTATTTTATTTTATTGGCTTTTTTTTTTTTTTGGCCGAAGCCAGCCTGTGGAATCTTAATTCCCCAACCAGGAACTGAACCCGCACCCTCGGCAGTGAAAGTGCAGAGTCCTAACCCCTGGACCACCAGGAAGTCCCCAGGGCTGAGCATTTTGAAGCTGCTTGTTCCTGGGCTCTCAGCCCTGTTTGGGTGGCCTAGGGAACTTTCTCTTTTTCTGGAGTGCTGCGGGACCAAATGGAGTATTTCCCTTTCACCATGTCCTTTTATCCTCAAACTAATTCTCTTAAGGTGGGGATTATTAAACTCTTCTCTCTGTCCTGGTGGAGAAACACAGGTTCGGCGGTGAAGAAACGTACCCCAGTCCCGCGGCTAGTAAGTGGCAGAAGAATCTGTCTGAACCCCAGCTCTTGAGGTGAAGACCCACACCTGTGCTCAGGTGCACGTGACCCGCTGTAGGCCTGCGTAGCTGCCTGCTGCCAGGTGGCCTGGGGGCGGGCCCAGGTCAAGGTGGGAGAGGTGGTGAGGGCCACAAAGGGGACCCCTGTCCGCTGACTGGGATGGGGCGGGGTCTGCCTCTGAGAGGGGGGCCTGAGGCGGGCAGAACTTGCCAGGCCGGAGCGGGGAGGCTTGAAGGGCGGCCGCGGAGTTGAGCCTGGAGCGGCGTTTGGGGCTCCGGGTGCTCGGCCGGGACTTGGGTGCTCCCGGGGCCCGCCCTCAGGCTGCTCTGTGGGTGTTTGACTTGAGGACCAGCTGGCACTTAGAGAAGCTGTTAGTCCTGAGGTGGCGGCTCAGCCTGTCTGCCGTGTGCCAGCTTCGCTGGGCCTTTGCTTCTGTCTCCTGTGGAGGCAGCTTCTGCTGTTACTCAGAGGAGGGAACCAGGCTTCAGAGAGGAGAGTGATTCCCCCAGGGTCACGCAGCTGGGAGCTAGCAGAGCTGGGGTTCTGGGGGTTCCAGCCAAGGCCGGTCAGGCGCCAGGAGCCATCCTGCAGAGAGTTGATGGAATGAGGCCGACAGAGGGCTAAGGGGGCAGTTGCCTTCCCGTGGGCCTCGCCTCTGCGCCGAGCACCTGCACCCGCCACCGCCCCGTGCGTTGAGAAGGTCCTTGCACGCTCCGCTGAGCCTCTGTCTGGCTCGGCGCTGTGTAGCTGGGGCATCATGTTGGGTGGGGGATGTCCATGGGAGGTGTGGCTGGAGGGGAAGACCTGGGGCCTGTGCCTGCCACCCCTGGGCCCTCCGTGTCCTCATCCGTGAAGTGGGGATGTCAGGGTCCGGAGGGTGGAGGGAATCGTCAGGGAAAGGACAGGCGCAGCCTCACGGGGCGGCGTAGGGCCACAGGAGCCACGGCAGGACTGGACCCCACACCGTCCTCGGTGCCGCCGTCGTTATAACGGGCACAGACCTCTGGCCGTGGAGTTGGGGTGGGACCCGAGCTCCGCGGATGATGGCTTCGCCGTAGCTGTGGCTGGTTCCCCGGGGATCCCTGGGCCCCCCACCCGCAGCGCTGGGGCTGGCTGAGTTGGCCGTGGGCCAGTGCGCGGGGAGGAAGTGTGGCCGTTGGAATGGCAGGGGGGCCTCTCTCGGTTCCTGCGCCTGTTTTTAAGGCCTGTGGGTTCCGGCCTCCACCGTTTCTGGGGCTGCTGGTGGGTCCTCTTTCAAGGTCGGGGCGCTGCGTCCTTTCAGAGAACGCTGAGGACGCGGACCTTCACTCTCTAAGAAGACTGAGGCTCGGGGCTGCAGAGATTCTTGGCAGAGCCAGAGGGCGGTCAGCTGTGTTGGCGCCCACCGCCCTCCCCTGCCCTGGGCTGGAGTGCGTGCTGTGCCCCTGCCCCGGGGCCTTGCTCAAGGTGTGCCCCCTCCTTGAGGCAGTGGCTTCTCATTCACATCTGCCTCAAATACCAGCCAAGCCACCAGGCCCCTGAAGAGAAGCCCCGGTGGGACACTTGTTTAAAAAAAAACAACAAAAACAGCCTCAAAAACCCCCAAACAAATTTTTTTTTTCCAATTAAAAAATGTTACATGCACAATATAGAAACTGGAAAATATAAGAGAATGGAAAAAAAATTACTCATAGTTCCAGTTACGCAGAGACACATGGCATCACCGACTCAATGGACATGAGTTTGAGCAAATTCTGGGAGCTGGTGATGGACAGGGCTGAACTGAACTTAACTGGCACTATTAACTTTGCAAAGTCTCCATTTCCAAGCTTTTTGAAGCCCCTTAGCAGATACTTGACATTCTACACATAAAGTTTCTTCATCATGCTTTCTCACTTAAAATTCCTAAAACATTTTCCATGCTGTTCAGACTCGAAGCATTATTTAAATGACTGCAGGGCAGTTGAGTGAATGTGCCATAATTTACTTAATTGGTCTTGTCTTGTGGGAAACTTAGTTTGGATCCAGTGTTTCCTCTTCTATAAACAGCTTGCCACAAGCCTCTTCATCTGTGCAGAGCTTTCTGCAAGCGGAGGATTTCTTTGGGTCCCCAGCCCAGGAGGCTGTTTCTTAGAGGTTGCTGTCTGACCCCCGAGGGCCGGACAGAGACCAGGCGTGGATATGGCAGGTGGCAGACAGATGTTTACCAAACTCACGGAGGACTTTCTGAATTGCCGGGCAGAACGCTTCCGGGGCAGATGGTAGTGGCAGGTGGGCAGAGGGTAACGGTTCTTGCTGCCCCCGTGTCCCGCCCAGCCCCTTCCCAGACCAGCCCAGAGCCTTGCTGGGTCCCCAGCCCCCAGTGCCAACTGCCCTCGGCCATCGGACACCATCTCCCCTCGAGGGGTGTGTCGCAGGTACCTGCCCCTCAGCCTGGCCAGGCCTGGGCGGCGGTCCGCCCTTCCGGCCCCCGCCCCCTCCCGTGGCCGAGTTCTGCTCACCCCGACCTCGGGTCCCCCTTGGGCTGCTCTGCGTCCCCACGGCTGCCACCCCCGACTGTGTTGTACTCGACCGTGTCCTACTCTGCCGCTCACGCCCTGATTGGGGCACAGGAAGTATTCATCTTTTTCCTTTTTTTTTGGTGGGTAGAGGCAATCACCCACTTTTTGCTGCTCTAGTCCTCACTGCACGTTTATATCACTAGACTTTGCAACCACTGATGAACCACATAAAACTAAATAAAAAAGACAGACCAAATTCCAGACTAGACTCAAGAACATGTTTGCTGAATGACCTTGGGTCAGTCATTCTGATTTTCATGGTTTTAACCGTATCCAATCCATGTGTAATATTCTGCCTCATATCTCTAATATTCCATAACATTTTCTCCCATGCATGAATTATTTCCCTTACTCTTTCTTGCCCTTTTCCCATTTTCAGTGCATGTATCTTTATAATATGTAGCTTCCTGGCTTCACAGATTGGAGATGTGTATAAGAGACAGGGCCCGCTCGCAGCTGCGCCCCCGGCCATGTGAGTCTTCTGAGGGGGGGGTGCGCTCCTCCATTGGGGGGGGGCCGCTGTCTCCTCACCCCTCACTCCCGCCCTTTTCTGAGCTCTGGAGGGGCTCTGCTGCCCCTCTCCCCACCTTGTTCTTGGCACCTGTAGGGATGTCCACCCGCAGGCCTGTGAGGCACAGTCTCCTGTGTGTGGCCTCCTTTCCCTCGCCTCCCCTGCAGGGCCACTGGGCTGGCTCCGGGTCCCCTGTGCCAGCTCATAGCAGAGCAGGCCCAGGGCAGGGGGCTGGGGGCAGTGAGGGGCAGGGGTCGGTGTAGGGG
>SJYC01139615.1:0-10247 GCA_006408675.1 Madoqua kirkii | reverse complement strand
CCTAAAAGGTGGCAGTTAACGTAGATCTGAAGAACAAACAAGGGAGATTTGCAGGACACTTTTTCCTCTCCAAAATGTCCATAATTCATTTGATTCCTGCCAAAAAGTTCTTGATAGTTGCTCCTGTCAAAAACCATTTTGCATGGACCAGACATGCCCATGAACATTTTGCATCGTACCAAATGACCTTGTGTGTGATCCAAGTGTCTTATAGACATTTTGGACAGGTCCAAATGTCTGCTAATAAGAAGTGTACCCAAAGCAGAGGCCTTGATTCGAGAACACAACCTAGATTTGAGAAACAGAAAGGGGTGAGTAAGTTTGCATTCAAATGACCAGAAGGGAAAATATTGATACGAGGTCACAGAAAAAAGGGGCAAGTAGATTTCATAGGTCCTCATATATCAGTTTGGCTTTAACTCAGAGAAAAATGGGAAGCCACTGGGGAGTGTCAAGTTGAACAGTGACATTAAAAGTCTTTCATTTTAACAGCTTCACTCTGGCTGCTGCACGAAAAACACACAAGGGTGATCAATGGTGGAAATGGGAGACTAGTTAGGAGACTGCTGCAATCATTCAAGTGAAAGATGATGAGGAGTTGGAATAAAATTGTAGCAGTGGATACAGTAGAACTCATAGGACTTGCTGAAGGATTGATGGGGTACCTGAGAGAAAGAGAGAAGTTTAAGATGACTTCATATATTTTGTACTGGGTGAAGTTGATACTGACTGAACTGAAGAAGACAAGAGGAGTAGGTTTGAGAAATATTAGGGGCTGAGTTTTCTGCATGTGGAGTGAGATGTCTGTTGGACATCCAATGGAGACGTCACATTAGCAGCTGTATATAAAACTCTGGAACTCAGAGGAGACATTAATGGGATCCCTCGCTAATCTAGGGACTTCCCTGGTGGCTCATCAGGAAAGAAATCTGCCTGCAATGCAGGAGCCACAGGAGATGTGGGTTCAATCCCTGAGTCTGGAAGATCTCCTGGAGGAGGGCCTGCAACTCACTCCAGTATAATTGCCTGGAGAATCCCATAGACCCAGGAGCCTCGGGGTCTACACCCCACTGAGTCACAAATAGACATGATTGCAGCGACTTAGCATGTACAAAGGTGCTCATCTATAACTTGTCCTGCAGTATTCCTATGACAGTTTTTATCGCAGAGGAGTATGGCATTTTGTTTGCACTATTTTTCTCTCCTTCTAGTTTGTTTACTTTTCGATGAAAACACTGATTTACTTTTAAATAAAGTGCAGGTGTGGCTACATTTCAGCTTCTCTTGCCTGGGCAGGAAGTGGAGCGGTTGCTCCGGTAAGTCTTCATTTTCTGAACAGGCTTTTCTGAACTCTGGATATGATACAACTCTATTTTCTATAAGCATCACTTTGATAGATGTGGACCCAAAATTCACTTATATTAAAGCACACGGTATATTTAAATGTATGAATGAAGGCTTTAGCTAATAATCATTTTTCTTCATTCATATTACAAATTGATCCAGGGATTTAGAAAATCATCTTTTAACCCATTCTCTTCTAGAATACAAGGGCTAGGAAAAAGGAGACACAAATAGGTTACATGATCAAGACTGAACCACAATTATTTTGGTTTCCTGATTCTTAGCTTTTTTAAAAAATACTGTCATTCAATCTGAAAGTAATTTTAAAAGCCATGTCTAGAACAACAACCGAAAATTGCCAAGGTAAATCAGTGGCAGGAAAACTAGAAATTGTTTTCAGCTCAGTTCATCAAAGTGTATAAAAGTATTTCTCAAACATTAATCAACAAAAATTGACTTTGATTCACAAGAGACATGAAAAATGTAAAATATAATCAACACAGACCATGAATAACATAGGACTTTCTCCTTTCTTTTCATAATTAATTATACAATGATTTAATTTTATAGCAATCTACGTCATAGCACTTGGCTCAATCTGACTATTTCACAATGTAGATAATTCACATGCCCTAAAGCACTCTGCAACATTTTCCATGTCTTTGGTCAACCCATGGATCTAAGAAAGACAATATTATCCCAAAAGATGTGATCCTGATGGAAATACTTCTCTGCAGCTGAAGCAATCAGCACACATTGCCAGCCAATACTGCAGAACCTTGTGTCCTTCCTTGAAGGGAATCTGAATGTCATACTCCATGCCTTTCACTAGAAATTTATTATTTCATCACTGACTCAATGGACATGAATTAGAGCAAACTCTGGGAGATGGTTAAGGACAGGGAAGCCTGGCGTGCTGCAGTCCATGGTGTCATAAAGAGTCGGGTACAACTTAGTGACTGAACAACAACCATTATTTCATTATTCAGAAAATTATTGAATGCCAATAACGAGCTAGATACTCTAATATGTGTTCTAAATGCATTATCTCATTTAACACTTATAAAAACTCTATGATCTACAAAAGCTTTTTATTCTCCCCTTTACAGATAAGAAAACTGGAACACAACATTAGATTTCTAAAGGACACAAGAATGGAATTTGGACCTAGGGGTTCTGGCTACAGTTGGGGAACTTTTTAACCCTCCCATACAATTGCTTTCCAAAAGAATGTAAAACAGTATGTAAGACAATAAATCATCCTGAATGTCCCAAATTTATTTTGGTTCAGTGTACTTGTTTCCATTTAGAACTTATTAAGGTGAGCTGCATTTGTATGAAAAAGAAAATTTTCCCTAATTGTGCTATTTAACACAAGAGGGTGACCCTTGTAGTGATTAATGTTTGATGTCAAAGACAGGACAAATAAAAATAAATACATAGAACCTCATGTGAAAAAAAGAAACCAATATCTCCATCCAAAAGCGCTACACATGTAATGAGAGGTGAAGAAGGCAGAATGATGGAGGGTTCCTGAAGTAATCTTTCATATTTTACCTCACCAAGTGATAGGAGATATGACACTCAGAGTAAAAAACAAACAAAAAAACCCCACAAATATATACTAATAAAATTGAGCTTTAAGGATCTAATTCTCAATGAGACTTCATCTTGATGTAATAATTTAAAGGATATTGCCATGGATTTTGCAGGCACTCGGAAATAGCTTACAAATTCAAAAATATACTGTACATCCATTCCCATAGAGAATATTTTGTACAAACTTCAGCCAATGTATTTTTGTTATAAATATTAAGGGTTAATTTTTAATGTTATTAGAAAAGAAATTATCTAGACACTGAGGACAAACACTGTGAGGACCCTTTTCCCACAGAATACGATAAACACTAAAGTTATTGAAATGAAGAATGGACAAAGCATATGTATTGGGTATAGAGAAAGCAGACAGGTTACCCTAATGTTTCATTTCTACTTCTGAATTTCTAGAATGAATGGTTAAAAATGATATTAACTAGACAAAGCATGAAATGGATACAGCTTATTAAATCACTGCCACCCATCAACAAGTACTAAAATGCAGTTATTTAATTATAAATGGTTTTACAAATTTACCTAAAAAATTGAATATAACAGGCAGTCTTTAAAAATAAAGTAAATGCATTTAAAAATAAAATGAATGCATTTGAAAAGACTTGATATGTTATAACTACCATATGCCCAAAGAAATTATTTCCAAGATTTTTACATACCACTCTGTTCACACTATTCCTATAAATATATTATTACATCTTCATTACTCAATTCATATACAATAATAAAATAAGTAACACCACTACTCCAAAGAAAATTAAAAATAGAAGTTGACAGGGGCATAGACTTAAATGAACGCTAAATGAACTCCAGATTTTAGATTGTGTATTTGTGTGTGACTCACGTGTACTTCCTTGGATGCCTAGAAATAGTGCTCTTCTGGAAAGATTTGTGATGTTGTAATGTTCTAATGCTAAGTGTATTGAGAAATCAAAAGCATCCAAGAGGTAACAATTGATGTACTTTTCAAAACGTACTTTTCCTCCCAAGTGCTTTTAATGAAAATGTGAAAGTTTTACTTCTAACCTTAGCATTAGGACTTGTTCCTAAACATTTTAGCATGCAACTATGACCACCTTGCACTTTGCCTTAGAACATTTATTGAACACATAATATGAGTATTATTTTAAGAGAGAGAGTGAAGAAGACTAGATATTTTTGTCTTTTACGTGCACATCCATTCTCTTCCCGTTACTCAATTTCCAGTCCTTGAAATAAATCTTCCAAGCTTATTTTCTGTTTTTACCATCATCCTGCCATGCCTCACTCTCCTCTGTGCATTAAATTCCTATCTTCATACATCTAGGTATCACCTGAATTACTTCAAAATCAAATCTTATCAAAGGGATATTTGGCAATTTTTCAGGAACCTTTCAGTCTAAACACATGATTGCATCTTGCTTTTTCCTCGAGTATCTACCTAACAAGTGACATCCTATCCTCTGAGCTTCTTTCTGCATCAATGTCCTTCATAATAAGTTATCAACGAAGAGAGGCTTTTTTATTTAATTCATTTTGCATTACGTTTAATCCAATGGTGTTAATTCTTACTGTGAATAATAGAAAGTCTACTGAAATTCTGTTTCCTAAGGGATCTGAATTTGGGTCTGTCTCCTCAGTTACACATTTTCAAAAATAATAATTGAATAGTGAGCCAAAGAATTCTTTTGAGATCACAAACATCCTATTTGTCAATTTAGAGTGAAATACCTAAGCTCCTTTTTCCCTATGAGCTCATATTTTCTGCTGCATGGTAAGCCTCCAGTTTGCAGGCTGGCCTATGAAAATGCCACATTCATATTTCTAAACACACCCAAAGATTAGAATAGAAGAGATTTGTGGATGGCAAAACACTGCTGTCTGGATATAACACCACTACTCCAAAGAAAATTAAAAATAGAAGTTGACAGGGGCATAGACTTAAATGAACGCTAAATGAACTCCAGATTTTAGATTGTGTATTTGTGTGTGACTCACGTGTACTTCCTTGGATGCCTAGAAATAGTGCTCTTCTGGAAAGATTTGTGATGTTGTAATGTTCTAATGCTAAGTGTATTGAGAAATCAAAAGCATCCAAGAGGTAACAATTGATGTACTTTCAAAACGTACTTTTCCTCCCAAGTGCTTTTAATGAAAATGTGAAAGTTTTACTTCTAACCTTAGCATTAGGACTTGTTCCTAAACATTTTAGCATGCAACTATGACCACCTTGCACTTTACCTTAGAACATTTATTGAACACATAATATGAGTATTATTTTAAGAGAGAGAGTGAAGAAGACTAGATATTTTTGTCTTTTACGTGCACATCCATTCTCTTCCCGTTACTCAATTTCCAGTCCTTGAAATAAATCTTCCAAGCTTATTTTCTGTTTTTACCATCATCCTGCCATGCCTCACTCTCCTCTGTGCATTAAATTCCTATCTTCATACATCTAGGTATCACCTGAATTACTTCAAAATCAAATCTTATCAAAGGGATATTTGGCAATTTTTCAGGAACCTTTCAGTCTAAACACATGATTGCATCTTGCTTTTTCCTCGAGTATCTACCTAACAAGTGACATCCTATCCTCTGAGCTTCTTTCTGCATCAATGTCCTTCATAATAAGTTATCAACGAAGAGAGGCTTTTTTATTTAATTCATTTTGCATTACGTTTAATCCAATGGTGTTAATTCTTACTGTGAATAATAGAAAGTCTACTGAAATTCTGTTTCCTAAGGGATCTGAATTTGGGTCTGTCTCCTCAGTTACACATTTTCAAAAATAATAATTGAATAGTGAGCCAAAGAATTCTTTTGAGATCACAAACATCCTATTTGTCAATTTAGAGTGAAATACTTAAGCTCCTTTTTCCCTATGAGCTCATATTTTCTGCTGCATGGTAAGCCTCCAGTTTGCAGGCTGGCCTATGAAAATGCCACATTCATATTTCTAAACACACCCAAAGATTAGAATAGAAGAGATTTGTGGATGGCAAAACACTGCTGTCTGGATTAAGCTCTGTGGGCATGACTCCATGGAAGCCTGCACAGCTGATAAGGGTGGAAATTTAATTTCTGCCTAAATGGAGCCTTCATGGGAGAATATCTCTCTGAAAACTTCAGAAGTAAAAAGCTGTGATTATAATTTTACCAAGATGGCCTTTTTATTTTGTATTTCAACTAATGTAGAGTAAAATGTCTTTAAATGGGTTAGTTTCATTGCAGGTGTTCTGTCCAGAAAGTATTGCGCTTCTCCAATAGTGATCAGCATTGTTGAACAAAACTCCAAACTTTCTGAGGAATATTCTCTTTGTAATTTGGCAACAGAACACAGTAAAGTAGGTTGTAAACAGAGGATGAAAGTCAGTTAAATTTTCCTTCTCAGAGTATGATCTATCCATCACCACCAGGACTATTTCATTCCTTTAATACTGGGTGGCCTTTTTCTTATTCTTTATATCAAGAATAAGATATAGAAATATATAAGAATATGAAACAGGTAAAGTTAGGGTGAGGATGCTATATTTTCTTTTCTCCCTTTTTAATAAGAATTCTCCTCCAGCTTAAATGTAAGCAATTTCATGTAATAAAAACAATTTTATCTCTAACATGCCCTGGTTCATGTACCAAAAAAGGTGGTCGTATAAGCGCTTCCAACATCACAGCAAATGAAGCTAAAAGAACAGGTAAATGGACAGGTTTGAAAGACTTAGAAACTCTGCCCTGAGCTTAGGTACTTATTTATATGAGCACAGTGTGAAATTAATGAAGATACATTTGATGGCCAAGATTCCTATTACTTTGAAATAATGTAACGTAGGTAAGTACACAAATGTTTTAAAACACTATTACTGAAATCCATATCTTGTCTTTTCAGGAAATAAATTCAGATTTATTCACTTCATTAATGAGAAACCTAATTCCATTTAAGATTGTGCAAAGCATACTCCAATGATAAGGCGTATACAGCAGTTTTGCTCCAAGCAGTTTAATTCCACCCCTTAAATGCAACAATACTTAAAATGCAATTGTTCCAGAATTTCTTGCCAAATGGTCTTCCTAAGCATTGGCCCAGTTTCTTCATCACTGCATTTAAGTAAGTTCCCAACTTTATTAAGACTTCAGGCTCTTTGTTGCCAAGAAGAAAAGCGACTGAAATGGCAAACAATGAGAGTTGGGTTTTTAAATAAATTTTGTTTTGCTTAGACGATTTAAAATTTTGTTTGGAAAAAGTCAAACATTATTCAAGCATTAATAATTTTTCAAAGGATCTCTTTTTCTGAGCTTTTCAATTGAATCATTGCCTTTGGATTGGAAAATTTTATTTTCATAATCATTGCATTAACTATTCCTTTTATTTTGACAAATATTAAAGAAGAAAAAAAGTGAAATTTAGCCCAATTACTTCTAAAAAAAAAACCCAAACTTTTTAGAGACACTAAATGTAGAGTAAGTTGTTATCCTGGAAGAAGTCATTTTTATTGCCAGTCTGGTTTCATATGCCAGAAGACAGTCCATCATCTACCAGTGAATGGTGAAATACTTCCTAAGGAAAACAGACAGTGTGTGATAGTTTGTGATATTTTGGTGTGCCTCACTGTGACTGAATACAAAGTGCCAAGCACTTAAGATTTTACTCTGTAGAGATAATTAGTGCTATATAAAAATTTAAGATGAGAGGGAAAAGTGCAAGGTTTTCTGTTCAAAATTGTTGTTAAACCTATTGTTCAGTTCAGTCGCTCAGTCGTGTCCGACTCTTTGCGACCCCATGAATTGCAGCACGCCAGGCCTCCCTGTCCATCAAAAACTCCCAGAGTTCACTCAGACTCACATCCATCGAGTCAGTGATGCCATCCAGCCATCTCATCCTCTGTCATCCCCTTCTCCTCCTGCCCCCAATCCCTCCCAGCATCAGAGTCTTTTCCAATGAGTCAACTCTTCACATGAGGTGGCCAAAGTACTGGAGTTTCAGCTTTAGCATCATTTCTTCCAAAGAAATCCCAGGGCTGATCTCCTTCAGAATGGACTGGGTGGCTCTCCTTGCAGTCCAAGGGACTCTCAAGAGTCTTCTCCAACACTACAGTTCAAAAGCATCAGTTCTTCGGTGCTCAGCTTTGTAAAACTGAGCAAATACTGATAAAGTCCAAGGGTCACATACCTATAAGATGTTTTGAGAAGTCTTCCAGTGTTATAGCCTTTAAAAATAACTCGCTTTCATTCTCTGCCTTTTCATGCTAGCTATATGAATCTCTTCTTTATTTTTAACTATTAAATAAACCAAAAATAAATAATAGTGTCATACTCTGACTATCCATTCTATCTTTAAGTCTTTAAAACCTCCTCCTTTACTCTATATTTAACCCATATCTCAGGCAGTGTATTTTGTCCATTTCTTATCATGCTGGAGAATAGTCACACCATCATCGGTTAGCTAACACTGTGTGTTATTTAAAGCTATTATGAAATCACTTGCTAAATAACCTTGTTTCCAAACTAAACAATCCCAATGCTTTTAACCTATCCTCAAAGGTCCCATTTTACAGTCTTTAATCATCTCTGTGGCTCTTCTCTAAATTCCCTGCTAGTTCCCAATGTCCCTAAGAGGCTTTGGAACTCAAAACTCAGTAATAATTTGTCTCTCTTTCATCTGTTGTCATGTGGTGGGAGTTGTGGATTTGGTTTCTCCTATGACCTAGATTATAGACAACTTAAGGGTAAACATTGCGTTTCTTTGTTTAAGAAGCATTTTTGCTGATAGTATTTCCTACAGAATTAGGTATATCACAAATGGTAGCACATTTGTTTTTTGCTTTGTCTTATTTTGTTTATTGTTGTAGCCTCATTATCATTAAGAAGAGAAGAATGATAGCTGTTACATAAACTTATTCAGGACTCTGAGCTGTTTTCTTATTTTGATCTGCCCTATAAAAGTCAAAGTCTCTCCTAACTGTTTATAAGCCTCTAGAAACAAGTTCTTTATAACAAATGTCAGTTTTGACCTTAAGTTTTATATTTATCTTTGAATGTATTAAAAAGAAAATAGGTATTTGGAGTAAATATTTGGCAACTTCTGTTTAAAAATTGAAATGCATGATCTTGTCAATCCAAGCTACACAAAAGACATATGAATGGGGAAAAAGTCCAAAACATTGATGTCTCCTTGAATTATGTATGCTTGTCTTAAAACTGGCTACTTGGATCACATGGCCAAAGCCAGCACACACAAGTAGCATTTAATAATTTTGAAAAAAGACTTAAGAAAAAAATAGATGCCTATTGAGCATGGAATCTGGACTCTAGTGTAATAATGATAAGTTGTAGAAGATACGATGATGACCAGTGCCTCATGGAATTTCATACAGAACCCACTCTAGAAAGAACTTTAGAGGAATGGACAGAAAATATTGGCTTGTGTTGAAAGGAATGAATGGAATAATCATAGCAATACTTTATGCAGCCTAAATTATTTATTAAAAATACTTTCAAAAGTTATATTCACAGAAATCAGAGCTTCATTGCTTATTGAGTATATTTATAGATTCTGAGTTATACATCAAGGCTATACAGTTTATTCATTAAACATTTATATATTGAGTACCCATAATATGGTGGTGGCTGTATTAGACTTTGGAGACATAGCAATAAACAAAACAGACAAAATCTCTGCCATTGTGCAATCTAAGTTCTACTTATAGAATAATTTAATAAAGTAGAAAACACAGAATTCATTAGTAGATCGTATGTAGCAAAAAGAAAGGAAAAGATAAAGCATGCAGAAGCCAGGAATGCCAGGGATGGGCAGGTTCATTTTTTTATATAAGGTGGTTAGGAAAGTTCTATCTTCTATGATACCACATCAGCAGAAATCTAGAGAGTTGGACTGTGAAGAAAGCTGAGCACTGAAGAATTGATGCTTTTGAACTGCGGTGTTGGAGAAGACTCTTGAGAGTCCCTTGGACTGAAAGGATATCCAACCAGTCCATTCTGAAGGAGATCAGCCCTGGGATTTCTTTGGAAGGAATGATGCTAAAGCTGAAACTCCAGTACTTTGGCCACCTCATGTGAAGAGTTGACTCATTGGAAAAGACTCTGATGCTGGGAGGGATTGGGGGCAGAAGGAGAAGGAGACGACAGAGGATGAGCAGGCTGGATGGCATCACTGACTCAATGGACGAGAGTCTGAGTGAATTCCAGGAGTTTGTGATTGACATGGAGGCCTGGCGTGCTGCAATTCATGGGGTCGCAAAGAGATGGACATGACTGAGCAACTGAACTGAACTGAACTGAAAGGAAGTCAGGAAATAACT
>SJYC01139612.1:0-10979 GCA_006408675.1 Madoqua kirkii | reverse complement strand
CAGGCCCGGGGTCTTGGAAAGAGTAGGAGGGGCTGGGTTTGAGCCTCAGAAACTCTTGAGCTACTGGATTCCCAAGCTTCTGTGGCCTTATCTTTAAACTGAAGCCTGAGGATTTTTTAAGCTCAGGAGTACATCAAGGCTGTATATTGTCACCCTGCTTATTTAACTTCTATGCAGAGTACATCATGAGAAACGCTGGGCTGGAAGAAGCACAAGCTGGAATCAAGATTGCCGGGAGAAATATCAATTACCTCAGATATGCAGATGACACCACCCTTATGGCAGAAAGTGAAGAAGAATTAAAGAGCCTCTTGATGAAAGTGAAAGAGGACAGTGAAAAAGTTAGCTTAAAGCTCAACATTCAGAAAATGAAGATCATGGCATCCAGCCCCATCACTTAATGGGAAATAGATGGGGAAACAGTAGAAACAGTGGCAGACTTTATTTTGGGGGGCTGCAAAATCACTACAGATAGTGAGTGCAGCCATGAAATTAAAAGACGCTTACTCCTTGGAAGGAAAGTTACGACTGATCTAGACAGCACATTAAAAAGCAGAGACATTACATTGCCAACAAAGGTCTGTCTAGTCAAGATTATGGTTTTTCCAGTAGTCATGTGTGGATATGAGTGGATATGAGAGTGTGACTATAAAGAAAGCTGAATGCTGAAGAATTGATGCTTTTGAACTGTAGTGTTGGAGAATGGAAATAGATGGGGAAACAGTAGAAACAGTGGCAGACTTTATTTTGGGGGGCTGCAAAATCACTACAGATAGTGAGTGCAGCCATGAAATTAAAAGACGCTTACTCCTTGGAAGGAAAGTTACGACTGATCTAGACAGCACATTAAAAAGCAGAGACATTACATTGCCAACAAAGGTCTGTCTAGTCAAGATTATGGTTTTTCCAGTAGTCATGTGTGGATATGAGTGGATATGAGAGTGTGACTATAAAGAAAGCTGAATGCTGAAGAATTGATGCTTTTGAACTGTAGTGTTGGAGAAGACTCTCGAGAGTCCCTCGGTCTGCCAGGAGATCCAACCAGTTCATCCTAAAGGAAATCAGTCCTGAATATTCATTGTAAGAACTGATGCTGAAGCTGAAACTACAATATTTTGGACACCTGATGCAAAGAGCTGATTCATTTGAAAAGACCCTGATGCTGGGAAAGATTGAGGGCAAGAGGAGAAGGGGACAACAGAGGATGAGATGGTTGGACGGCATCACCAACTCAATGGACATGAGTTTGAGTAAACTCCGGGAGTTGGTGGTGGACAGAGAGGCCTGGCATGCTACAGTCCATGGGGTTGCAAAGTGTCAGACACGACTGAGCAACTGAACTGAACTGATCCCACCTTATCAAGTTGCCATGGCAATCTGGAGAGGTCACAGGGGAATGGACTTTAAATTGTAGTGCGTGCTAAGTCACTCATGTCCGACTCCTTGTGACCCCATGGACTATAGTCCACCAGGCTCCTCTGTCCATGGGATTCTCCAGGCAAGAGTACTGGAGTGAGTTGCCATGCCCTCCTTCAGGGGATGTTCCTGACCCAGGGATCAAACCCTCATCTGTTAGGTCTCCTGCATTGGCAGGCGGGTTCTTCACCACTAGCGCCAGCTGGGAAGCCCCGTAAGCTGTAGAGTGCAGGGCAAGCGTGAGCCGTCGCCACTGTCGGTACTGTTGAGCTGTTGGCATGGTCAGGTTCTCCCTTCCGTGTCCTGCAGAATGAAGTGGACAGTCTGTGGCTAGGTGGCAGGGGAGCACGGAGCTGAGCACGGGTGTCTCAGGTTCAGCCCTCGCACAGCGGCGTGCCCTCTTCCACGCTTCCCCAAAGCCACCAGTGTATAAAGGACTCTCTAGACGGGTACGTCTTCCAAGACGGTGACTTATGAAAGCAAGTCCCTCACTGCAGACAGGGAGGGAGCCTGGATCCCATAGTCCCGTTTGGAGCTGGCTGGTCCCAGACCTGGTGATACGGCCCTTGCTCCTTATTCACGGAGTCTGTATTTGCAGGTTTAGCTACTCGCTGAAATTTACCCATCGCCGCACAGTCAGCACCTGGGTGCTTTTGTAGTTAATTGCAGATGTGTGCAAAGTGGTGGGAAACTTTGAGTCACATGGGGTGCATGGTCCCAGCTGAGGTTCAGCAAAGTGACGCTGCCTCCTTGTCTCAGCTCATCCTTTCTGTGGGCATTTTGGTTGTTCAGTCGCTCAGTCGTGGCTGATTCTTTGCGACCCCATGGACTGCAGCAAACCAGGCCTTCCTGTCCTTCCCATTCTCCCGGAGTTTGCTCCCACTCATGTCCACTGAGTTGGTGATGCCATCCAGTTGTCTCATCCTCGGGGTCTATGTTGTTGTTTTTGATTTTGCTCTTTAAAGTGGCCCCCGAGCGTAACGCTAAAGTGTCTAGTCCTGAGTGAAAGAAGGCTGAGATGGGCCTTATGGAGAATGTACACGTTAGATAAGCTTCACCCAGGCACGAGTTAGATGCTGTGGCCTGGAGGTCAGTGTTGATGACCCAACTATGTACACATGTAACGCAAGACAGTGTGTCGGTCATTCCATGAAAACGCATCCAGAGGCTTGCAGGAGCCCCACCCTGTATTTCTGTAGCAGCAGAGGCTCCGTATTTGCCAACAGCGTCTGTGGCCATGTGACAGACGAGAGCTGCCGCCACCGCCACCATGGATTAGAACAGGCGGGAGGACCCCGACCCCACAGGAAGGCAGTGGAGGGCGCGGAGCTGTCTGTGGTGCTGCTCCGCATCTGGGGCTGAGTGGATTCTGGGGCCGGAAGCCTGCTGACCTTGGGCCAGACAGAGCCTTGAAGTTGAGGGAGCTCTGCTGGCCTGGTGGCTCCCGGGGCTTCTGACCCAAGGTACACCTTGGTGGACAGGCCCTGGGACAGGATGCAGCGAGAAAGGGCTCACCTGTGAGAGAAAGAGCCGGCACCGATTCCGCAGCACTGGCCACACAGGGGGCCCGGCCACATCGTGTGGTTCAGGGACACTGGCCAGTTGGGAAGTCATCACCTCATCTGAGCAAGCCAGATGTGCAAGGCAGCAGTGTGGAGGCCCCCCCGCCAAATACACATGTGGACAGAGCTTTACAGCGTGCAGAGGACTTTCCATAATGGCCCCTCTCTCCACCCCCGACCTCACCACTGGTTCCGGGAGAGTGGCAGGTTAGACCCCTCTGGCAGAGGGACTCTCTGGGGTCCCCAGGGGTTCAGTGAACCAATCACCCAGATGGGGAGGAGCAGAGAGCCAGGACCTGAGCTCAGGTCATCTGGCTGCAAAGCCTAACACTGTGCTGTGCCTCCGCCAGTCTGAGCCTTCACCCTGACCTTGACCCTTCCTAGTTCCGGACTTGAACTGTCTCCTCTCCTTCCCTCTTCTGCTCCCTCTGAAGACAGGGAGCCCCTTCTCCACCCCTGTCTCCCTCTCTCTCTTTAATGAGCTTTATGACACGCATTAGAAGTCATACATTCATCAGCAAAAGTGGTATCATCTTACTATTAAAAGTATTAAAAGTGAAAAAAAAAAAAAAGGTGAGCATATGTCCTGTGAGCTTCAGCAGCTCCTGCCATTCAGGTGTACGTGTTTCCATCGAGTGTACGTGTTTCATGTTCATGTCTCCATCAGGTGTATGTGTCTCCTTCAGGGGTGTGTGTCTCCGTCAGGGGTGTCTGTCTCCGTCATGTGTACCTGTTTCCATCAGGGATACGTGTTCCATCGAGTGTACATGTTTCCATTGAGTGTACGTGTTTTGTGTTCGTGTCTCCATCAGGCGTATGTGTCTCCATCAGGGGTGCGTGTCTCCGTCGGGGGTGCATGTCTCTGTCATGCGTACCTGTTTCCATCAGGGATACGTGTTCCATCAGGGGTACATGTTTCCATCGAGTGTACGTGTTTCATGTTCGTGTCTCCGTCGGGGGTGCCTGTGCCTGTCAGGGGTGTGTGTCTCTGTTGGGGGTACGTGTCTTCATCATGCGTACCTGTTTCCATCAGGGATACCTGTTTCCATCAGGGATACGTGTTCCACCAGGGGTACATGTTTCCATCAAGTGTACGTGTTTCGTGTTCGTGTCTCTACCAGGCATATGTGTCTCCATCGGGGATGCGTGTCTCTGTCATGTGTACCTGTTTCCATCAGGGATATGTGTTCCATCAGGGGTGCTGGGGTCCAGCCCCGGTGGATCCAGCGTAATTCGAAGGGGAGACGGAGTAGGCGTCCTAGGAAAAAACTTATTTAATTACAGATATATAGAGAGATTAGAAATGGATAGTGTAGTGGGAAAATTAGTGGAGAAAAAGAGGCTGAATAACTTGGTTTACGTGGAATACCAATCACCACCTACGTAGGCCGCAGGCATCTTTCCGTTCTCCCGAAGAAGAGGAGGCACTGAGGCCTCCCCCGTCTGATCTTAGAAGCCCAGGCACAATTAGTAGGCTTGGTGCGTACCCACATTTCAGGTGGGAATTCAGCCAGAAGGGGAAAGAATGACATGGGGGAATCAGTCTTTCCAGAAACTGATCTGATTTCTTTATTTTTCAGGTTTGTTTATATACCTTTTGCTATACATAGGGATGAATACAGAGTCACGCGGGGATCAGCAGACCTGACCCTTGTCACAATCAGGTGCTTCATATAAAATTATACAAAGGTCTTAAGGGTTTTACATCATCTTCTGGCCATGAGGCCTGCTGACATTTTATGGCCCTTTCTGATAACGGTCAGTCAACCAGAAAACTTATTTTTCCAGGGGTGATTTTTTCTTAAACCAGGTGCCACCCTCCAAATAAAGTTGCATTCCTATAGGGTGAGGGTGTAGTGAGTTACAATCAAGAAAGGAATTTACTTAACCTAAGGTTAACATGATTAATCTTAAAGGTTAATACTTATTTCTCCTATGTGCTAGTTATATTCATTATGAGGGCAGGGAATATGGCGATTTAGCAGCAAACATCAGCCCAACAAATGAAAACCCTTCACCAATGTTCCCCTTAAGACCTATTTAGTCTTAAGATAGTGATAAAGTTACATAGCAAGGACACAGTGATTTATACCAAAGTACAGTGATCTATAACAAAAGAGAAAATTCATTAACTCAAAGAGTCTAGTATTGCTAACATCAAAAACTACTATATTTCCTTTTCTATATTCCAAATACATTGATTAATATATTCCCAGGTGCCTAAGGCTATGGAGGCCTGGCGACAATCAAATGAGAAAAGCTCTATGCTAATACCCCAAACTCTCTGTGCTGTTTATGGTTGAGAGGCTGTCACACAGGCTAGTCTGTCAGCAGAGAGGTTTGACCTGAGACACCTTTGTCACACCCGGGGCAGGGAATTAGCAGTAATTATTGGCACGATAAATGAAAAAACCCTTCACCAATATAATTCCTAATCAACCCACTATACTAGACTAATAATCTTCTAACTTCTCAAAAGAGTCTGTATTTAGACAGTTTTAAAGCATGTGCCCCTTATGGTTGGGAGGCTGTAAACAATCACATGTGGCCGGACGAACCCAGTCAGACAGGCTAGAGGACCTTCAGAGGAGTTTGTAAGTTGAAACACTTGTCACACCCAGGAATTTTTATTAACTGGAGCTGCAAGTTAACTCCTTCTCCGAGAAAAATGGTGATGGGGGAGAGCCCCCTGTAAAGTCAGAGGTGTAGGTGAGAGCATAAAACAGGCTCTGGTTTTGGGGGTAGATGCTTGGGAACAGGGGGTTTCCTGAGGCTTGATCATGCCTTTGCGTATGCCAAGCCTCCTTCCTCATGACCTTTGCCACGGGTGGAGTTCCTCACGCTGGCTCCCGGCACAGGGTTACATGTTTCCATTGAGTGTACGTGTTTCCATCAAGTGTACGTGTTTCGTGTTCGTGTCTCCATCAGGTGTACGTGTCTCCGTCATGCGTACCTGTCTCCGTCAGGGGTGCCTGTTTCCGTCAGGCGTCTGTGTCTCTGTCTGGTGTGTGTGCCCGGGGCTCCGCGTGCTGTAGCAGCTGTGGTCAGGGTGTGAGCGTCTGCTCTGTGTCACATGCCTTTTGTGTCGTGAATGTCTTGTCTGTGCGTCTTCACAGCATCCCTAAAAGCGTGATGGCAATTCGCCTTAGTATACACAGCACACGCTACCGAGATTTAAGCGTGAGTGATTACTGAATATTGTTTTCTTTTTCTCCTTACTGTTATGACTACTGCTATGTTATTTGCTGTCATTAATACATATGGAATGTCTTTGTGCATAAGGCACTTCCTTATTCCCATTTTTTTCTTTGCCATAAGATAGAGTCACATAAGCGGGAAGATGCTCATTTGCTTTCCACAAAGGACACAGTAATTTTTGTTCTCACAAGAGCTCCCAGTTCAAAGTGTTCTTGCCAGCTTTGGTCATCATAGGTTTTTCTCAACTTTACTGGAGTATGAACGTGAAAGTGAAGTCGCTCAGTCGTGTCCGACTCTTTGCGACCCCATGGACTGGAGCCTACCAGGCTCCTCGGTCCATGGGATTTTCCAGGCAAGAGTGCTGGAGTGGGGTGCCATTTCCTTCTCCAGGGGATCTTCCCGTCCCAGGGATCGAACCTGGGTCTCCCGCATTGTAGGCAGACCCTTTACTGTCTGAGCCACCAGGGAAGCCCTTACCGGAGTACGGTTTATGTCAGATAAACTCCATGTCAAGTAAGTAAGTGGGCGAGTTCTGATGGCGCAGCGCGTTCGCGTTCGGGGTGGCCCATCGGCTGTCTGCCTCCAGCTTCGCCTTTGCTGGCGCGTCCTGGGAGTGCGGCCTTTTCAGTTTGCCGCTGTTTTCTTACATCTGACTTCTTCACTCGGTGTGAGGCTTCTGAGATTTCTCCTCAGTGCTGTGTCGATCGGTAGTCTGATCTCATCGCCAGTAACAGGCCACTGAGTGACTACGGCACGTTCCGCGTGTGTCTCCTCCTGGTTCCCAGTTTGGGTTTATTTAGGAACACGGTATCTGTGAACGTCTGTGTGCCGGTGTCTGTGCAGGTACGTGCTTCGCATCTCTTGGGCAAGTACCCGAAAATGGCTGAATCGCCGGTAAATACACGTTTAGCTTTATGAAGTCTGCCAGTTTCCCTAAGTGATTGTTTTTTCTTTCTGTTTTTCTGGCTCTTCGTTGCTGTGCGAGAGCTCTTCCTGTTGCGGCGGGTGGGGGTCACTCCGCAGTTGCAGGGCCCAGGTCCCCCCTGTTGCAGACACGGGCTGTGGCCCACGAGCCTCAGTGGCTGTGGCAGGCGGGCTTGGTTGCCTCGCAGCAGGTGGAAGTCTTAGTTCCGGACCGGGACTGACCCCATGTCCCCTGCATTCACAGGTGGATTTTTAACCGCTGGACCACCAGGGAAGTGCCCTGGTATTTTTATAAAAGGCAAATTTGCCTTCTTAAAAGTGACAACTTGTTCTTTCAGTGTGTTTGTTTTAAATTGCTAGTGAGATTACTATTTTCCCACATTTTGCCAAGTGGGTCTGTTTCCTTTTCGGTAGTTACCTGTTTGGGTGTTTTACTCATTTCCTACTGTGTTCTTGCGCGTTTTCCTTCGTAACTTGCTACGCTGTGAGTTCTTTATATACAGACAGTTATTTATTGTGACTTGCGCGGCCCTGGTCTTCACGTTCCCTTTGGTTTCAGCTGTGCCTCTCTCGGGCATAAGGGGAGATTTGAACGTTCCGGGTGGCAGGCGGGTCTTGACTTTCGCGATCTCTCTTCTGGCTTTATCCTAAGTGTCCCTGGGCTGGCCTCTGCCTGACTGTCCCACCTGTCTGTCCCGCCTGCGTCTCTGGGTGTGGTGCCCACAGCCACTCTTGGCAGTGGTTCTGGCATCTCACCGGTGAGAGGCGGGGTGCGAGGGGGCTCCCCGACAGAGTAGTTTTCTTCCTCCTGAGTTTGTCGTCGGTACTGAAATAGTGATACGCTAGTGATAACATCTGTGTGATGTCCGCAGCGAACTCCCAGCCGCTTGTTCCTTTCAGAGATCAGCGCTGGGTCTCCCCCCCGCCCCTGCACCTGCGGGGCAGGCAGGGGCTGCAGGTGCTCGGGAGGAAGGGTGGGGAGGGCCCTGTCTGGGTGCCCGGGTGCCTTCTCAGCGGGTGGCTGGCCTACCTGCCCGGGGAGTCACCACTTGAGCCCTGGGCGATCTGAGTCAGGGGCGCTTCGGCCCTTGCGTTGTGTGTGGTCTTGCGGCTTCTTTGAAGGTTTTTCTTGGGTCAGGGTCCTTGTGGCTGAAAGAAAAGGGCATGTTTGCACCGTGTCCTGCGTGGGGCACCCAGGCCTCGGGGGGACGGTGGCTGGGCTGCATCTGTGCTGTGGGCACCGGGGCAAGGCACTCCCCTCCCTGAGCCCGTCTCCTGCTAAGTTGGGCAACCCGTTTATTCACGCGGCATTTACTGAGTGCCTGCTGTGTGCCTGGCTCTGTTCTGGGCACTACACTCAGATGGTCATCCAGGCAGGTCCCTACTCCTGGGAGGCGTTTGTGCAGCGGGCGCCCTCGTGAAACCCAGATGTAGTGATGGTGGGGACGCAAGGTGAGGCGGGAGGGAGCGTGCCCAGCACGTTTAATGTGGGGCCTGAAGCGGCGCCTGAAGCCAGGAGAGCACCTGAGCTGTAGCGGGAATGGCAGGAGGGAGCCGCCTGTGCAAAGGCCCCGGGGCAGAGCGGCGGGCATCCCCGGAGGCCAGCAGGGCTGTGAGCGCGAGGGGAGGGGCCGGCACGGGCGTTTCCTCAGAACTCTGGCTCCCACTCTGAATCCCACGGGGAGGTTTGAAGGGGACAGGAGCCGACTTTAAATACAGACCCTGTAGCTGTGATGTAGGGGGCGGGAGTGGACGGGGCCCGGATGCAGTCCAGGGGAGCTGCCCCCGCCACCCCGAGAGGGGAAGGGCCCGGGTGTGGCGCTCACCAGGCTCTCTGACGGCCACGGGGCTCTGGCAGTTTCCGGGAGAAGCAGCAAGGCGGCGGGCCGGTGGTTCTGGAGTGGCCCGTCGAGGATGGGGGCACCGGCGCAGGGTGACCTTCGGGCTGGACCCCAGCAGCCTCCCGTGCTAACTGGGCCAGATGGACTGTGAAGAACGCAATCGCTCAGCGTTCACAGCAGGGAAATGGGACCCCTTGTGTGGACCTGCTGGGCCGGGCCGGCGGCACGCGGAACCCTGGAGAGCACCTTGGCATGTATTTTGTGCCGTCTCCAGCACTCCAGTGCTGCACGCAGGACCCCCACCCCACCCCCTAAATCTGAGGACCTTCCCTGGTCAGAACCTGGGGCTGCCAGCTGCCTGCCGAGTGCTTTGCATTCATTATCTGGGTCCCTCGCATCGCATTTTCCGAGAGCCTGAGTGTGTGTGTGTGGTCTGACAGGTCTGAGGACGCAGCAGTTTCTAGCTCTGGGATCTTGGGCCCCTTTCTCTGACTCCTGAGAGTTAGTCTCTTGTGAAACCAGGCAGCCGCAGTAACAGGCTGTGGGCAAAGTTCAGTGAGACAGCTGCACGGCTCTGCCTGGCAACTGCAGGAAGCACCGTGGCCGCCCACCCGGTGCCGTGGGTACCGCCAGGCTCCTTCTGCTGCAGAATAAAGAGATTGCCCGAGGGGGTAGCGCTTGAGCCTGAGTGATGCGGATGGTGAACTTGACTCACTGTGGCAGGTGGTGGGGTTCGGAGCCCTGACCCACTGCTTGTGGGGAGCACAGCGGCTGCCGTAGCCCCCCACCTCTCCCCCACCCACCCAGAGACCAGGAAGCAGTGGGTGTGGGCAGTCTTGAGCGCTGAGTCTAGAAGGCCTTCTGCCGGGCTGGGGGCTCAGGAGCTGAGAGTGCGCTGTGCTGGGAGAGTTCTCGCTTTGTTAGGAAGAACGCGGCCGCCCCGCTTGATTTTGTGCAGGGGCTTCAGGGGTGTGAGCTGGGTGCTGCCTGTTGTCACAGTGTTCAGTCTGGGGGTCTCTCCTGGTCTTTGCCCCTGAAGCTGATATGGGACCTTTGCCTTGATCAGGCTCCCGGCCTGGGCCCCTGACTGATGAGACCCCCTTCAGTTTTCCTTACGTGGGAGCCAGCCAGGGTGTGCGTGTGGGTGGGCTGCGGACCCCCTGGGTGCAGAGGGCTGGAGCCTGTGTTGGGAGAGCTGATGTAAACAGGGCCAGGGTGTTTAGAACTCCAGGGCCTGAGGGCTGAGCCTGCTCCCGCCCCGCCCCCCCACCCCCCCCCCCTTTTTTGCCCCCCTCCATGCCTCTGCTCTGACCACCTGTGAGGACAGGGGCAGCCCCATATCCGCCCCGAGGGTCCCGCCTCCAGGGGTTCCAGAAGACAAATGCAAGGACTTAGGGTGATGCAGTCGCTCCGGGAGCAGAGGGAAAGAGACCAGCAACAATTCGGCCTCTTGGGTTTCTAAGCGGCAGCTCTGCAGCACATCTTGCGGTTTCGTCAGGTCTGTCCATACGCCCGCCTTCTTTAGGTCCCGCGGGCCAGCCACATCTGTGGTGTCTGCCTTCACCTGGGGATCAGAGAGGTCCCTGGGCTGGCCCGTGGTCACACAGCTAGGGCAGAACTGGGGCGGAAACTCTCAGCCTTCCTCCCGGAGCCTGTGGGCTTTTTCCCTCCTTGCGTGGGAAAGAGGGCCATAACGGTTTAGGTATCAGGAAAAAATACTGTCGGTAATACGAAGCAGAGTCAGCCCTATGTGCTGGAAGGCTGCCTGCCTCCTGCCTGCAGCTGAGCCTGGCAGGCAGAGGGGCAGCTGTCCCTTTAAGTCAGATTCCCGGGGTGGGGGTGGGGAGGGAGGTGCCTGGATCTCCCCTCCTGAGCCCTCGGGGCTCCTGCCAGACAGCCTTCCCCTGGCGATGCTGCTGATTCATCCTGGGGCTAGAGTCTGGGTGCTGCGGGGCTGGGGCTGCGCCGCTGGGTGGAGGGCTCAGGGCCTTCGGGGAGGTACCCTTGGACCTTTGCGGGTGCCCCGTGGGGGCTGGGG
>SJYC01139609.1:0-35264 GCA_006408675.1 Madoqua kirkii | reverse complement strand
CCCCACCCTTCTGGGGAGGAGGCCGAGGTTCAGAGAGGGCAGGTGACTGGCCCAGGGTCACACAGCAGGTTAGTGCCTGGGCCCCGAGCTGCACGGCGACGGGGCTCAGCCAGCAGGGTCCCAGCGCCTGCCTTGGTGGACCTGCTGGGCGAGGGTGGGCACTCCAGCGGCCTTTCCAGGGGGTGAGATGGGGACGATGATGGATGAGCTCCAGGAGGCTCGGCTAGAGCCTCAAGACCCTGTGGCCCCCCGGCTGGTTTCTGCCAAGGCTGCTTGCCAACCAGATGCTGGGCACTGGAACTGCTGGTGGCCGCCGCGGCCGTGGGCGGGTCGAGCCTTCCTGTCTGCAGAGCTGGGCAGCCCCAGGCCCGCCGGGGTTCCTTGCGCTGCCCCCTGCCATGTGGCTCACGCAGCAGCACTGAGCCTCTGGGCCCTCTCTGGGCCGCTGTCCCTCCCCGGGGGCCGGGAAGCTGAGCTCAGTGCAGCCTTATTCCCAGAGCCTCTGGGGTGGTAGGCGGGGACAGGGCAGAAGAAAACACCCAGCCCGTCAGCTGCATCTGCATTGCCTGCGCTGGGGGCTCCAGAGGAGACCGAGGGTCTCCCCCACAGGCGTCTCCAGGAGGGACTGCAGGGTGGGCCGCAGACTGGGCGCTGTTGCTCGCGTGAGCTGGGACAGGTCTCTCCTCTCTGAGCCTCAGTTTGCTCACCCGGAAATGGGGTGAACACACACCCGCCTCCCGAAGTGTTGGGGACTCAGGAGCCAGGGCATCAGGGCCCCCGCCGGGGGTGGGGCTGGCTGGGGCATCTGCCTGGAGAAGCAGCCCCTGAGCGTGTGGGTCCTGCGTCCCCGCTGGTGCGCCCGTGGTCAGGGAGCCGCGCACACTCTGCCTTTCTCTGTAAGCTCACCGTCACACGCCCTCCAGGCAGTCAGGTGGCACTTTTCTTTCTCTTGTTATCTCTTTCTCCCCCCTCACCACCACCTTTGAGTTTCCTGCAGTGAATGTGTTTTATAAGCAGAGCAGAAACAACAAACGCTCTCTTTCTGTGATGATGGGTGAGAATTCTGAGCAGAGGCCTCTGTCATCTTGGGAACGGAGATGGTTTGTCTCTTTGTAAGGAGCCTAATCCCCCTTGGTCCTCCGGTGCCCACTGAGGCTAACAAATATGTGTGTGACAGCCCTCGTGAAGAAGCGGGCTGGGCTCGGGCCGGACAAACCTGGGTGCCAGTTCTGGCCGTGTGCTTGCCGACAGAGAGGCTACTGGACCCGTCCGGGCCTTCATCTTCCCATCTGTCAAATGGGGGTGCTGCCCTTTCTCTCCCAGGGTGGCCGTGGCAGGTGGAGACAGTGCCTGGGAAAGCCCCTGGCCCACAGGAGCAGGGGTAGCCTAGGGTCAAGGGGAGGGGCCTGCCAGGGTCCTCCCAGCGCTGCTCGGGCACCCCGCCTCTGTGCTCGATGCCGCTTGCGCCCCCCTTTCCCAGAGGGGTCGTTTGTAACCAGCGCATGACAAAAGCAGACTCTGTGTATTGTGGTTTCTGGTGTTTGTGTTTCTATCTTCTAAAAACCTTCCCCGGCTTGTGGGAGGACCGTCTGGAGCCCAGCGGCTGCCGGGACTCTGGTGGACGTCGGAGCCATGACGAGGAGGCTGACGGGGCTCCTGAAGTTTCAGTCTCAGCTCACCTTGTTCCTCAGATTCTTGTTTGCATGGGGAGGAGGGAGGAGATGGGCCACGTTCCCTCTGCCTGGAACGCCCTTCCCCCCCTTCTTCACCTAGCGAACTCCTACTCGTCCTTCAAGACCCAGCTCAAGCGGCGTCTCCTCCGGGAAGCCTTTCGTGATTTCCCAGGCTGTTGATTCCTTCTGCCTCTGTGTTCACCTGTATCTTGTGCTTCCTTTTTTTTTCTGTCTTTAACAACCAACATTCAGTCTGTGGTTGTCAACTTTTGGGTCTCTTGCCCCCAACTGGAAGACTGTGAGCTCCTTGAGGGCAGGGACCCCAGTCATGTGCTCCCCTGAGTGGGTGTGGAGAATGGTTGGTGATGGTCAGTGTGGTTAGAAGAGAGGAGAGCGGGAGATGGAGGGGTGGACTGTTTGACCACTGCACTTCTGTGGAAGGACGCTGGGGGAGAGAGGGGAAGGGGATAGAAGCAATTAGAGGAAAGAGCACGGCCTTAGGGCAGGAGCCCTGGGGTGCAGCCCCAGCGTGGCCGCCGTCTGCTGGGTGGCCTTGCCCCCGCCAGGGCGGCTGTCCTGCCTCAGCCGGTTCTCAGGTCGAGGGTGGTCGGGAAGGTTCGGCGGATTCGGCGCCTAGAGGGTGCTTGACCGCGTCAGCAGCCAGGCCTGCCCTGTGCTCAGATGACCCCCTGGCCAGTGGTTGAGGCCCCAGGAGGGCAGCTGGTTCTTCCCGGGGTGGAGTTGGTGGCCAGCGCCCGCCAAGCCCCAGATCGTCTGCGCTCTGCGGGCGAGAGACGGGAGGGCGCCGGCCCGCCCAGGTCGGCGGGCCCCCCTGGTGACATGCTCCTTGTCCCCAGGTGACCTCCTTCAGCACACCCCCAACCCCTGAGCGGAACAACCGGCCTGCCTTCTTCTCCCCATCCCTCAAGAGGAAGGGGCCCCGGAATCGGATTGCGGAGATGAAGAAGTCTCACTCTGCCAACGACAGCGAGGAATTCTTCCGGGAGGACGACGGGGGAGGTGACCCTGCTGCTCCCCTCTGCCCCTCGGCCCGCGGGGCCTCCTCACTCCCTTCTGCACATTCAGAGAGCCAGGGGGCCGTGTGCCAGCCCATCCTTTGCTGGGGTGGAGCTGTGGACAGACAGCAGACGGCCACCGAGAGGAGCCCCCAGCCCTGGCTCAGCATGACCGGCAGTTGGCACCAGATTTCAGGGGCTGCGAGGGGAGGGCTCTGGGCATGAGCGTGTGCTGTTCCCTCCCTCTGCGAGGTGCCCTGCGGCCCTCCCGCCTCCAGTGGGCTGTCCCTCGGGGCTCACCTGCCCTCCTCCCCAAGCCCAGGCCCGTCTGTCCAGCGGCCTCCTGGGCATCTCCGCCTTGGCATCTCCGCGGTCCTCGATTGCACCTGCTCGGTCTTCAGGCCTCCCTGCTCCCCTCTCTGCCCTGCGTGGCCCCCGCCGTGGGAGCAGTAAGGGGGCAGGGCCGTGTTATCAGAGGGGTGGCAGGAAGCCGTTGGAATTGCTTAGAGGGTCCTGATCGGCAGGACCGAGGCAGAGGGCCTGTTGGACGAGACCCTGGCCGGGGCTGCAGACCCCAGCCGGGCCTTGAGCTGCTCTCGAGTGGGCTTGGGCAGTGCCGCCCTCCTGGGCTCCTTCCAGACCAACGGGAAAGCATCCATAGCACCCACCGGCCAAGCGATGGTGCCAGGTCATCCCAGCTGTACCCCCGCGCCCTCCGGGGAGAGGACCAGAGTGGGGCAGCCACAGGTTCCAGCACAGTGACAGGCCCAGGCCCGCAGGGGCAGTGTTCCAAGACCAGAGTGGGGGAGCCCCGAGGGGGAACCAGGCTGGAAGGCAGAGGGAGCTGGGCGCTGCAGGAGAGCAGTCAGGAGGAGGGTCAGTCAGGTCGGAGGTCAAGCTGGGCTGAGGAGGGGTCTCCTGGGTGGGGGTCATGCTCCGCTCCTGCGGCCCGAGCCTGATGTGCCGTCTCTGCTGCAGCCGACCTGCACAATGCCACCAACCTGCGGTCTCGCTCCCTGTCGGGCACGGGGCGCTCCCTGGTCGGGTCCTGGCTGAAGCTGAACAGAGCAGACGGGAACTTCCTTCTCTATGCACACCTAACCTACGTCACTTTGCCGCTGCATCGGATTTTAACAGGTAACTCTGACTTTGGGGTGGGGCCTCTGGGGGAGCCACAGCCCCTAAAAGGTACTCCTGTGGACAGTGCTCGGGGCGCCCACGCCTGTCCCCTGGAGAGGCTTCAGACCCTCAGCATGCGCATGCTACTCGAGGGGCAGGTGGAGCTCATGCTGGAGGGCCCGCAGGGCCGTGGCTCCGGAGTCAGGCTGCCTGTGTGAGCCCCGAGCCCTTGCCCCATGGAGCAGCCGCCCCAGGCATGCTCGTTGCCCAGAAGGAGGGTGAGCCCAGCCCCGCGGGTCCCCGAGGGCTGGAAGAGCGCCTAGGGGGCTTCCCTCACAGATGAAGCACCGGGCCGGTCCAGTGCTCCACTGCGAGCACAGGAGGGTCGCCCTTCCCTGTCTCCTCCACGCCCCCTCCTGCCGTCCTAGACATCCTGGAGGTTCGGCAGAAACCCATCCTGATGACCTAGCCGTGTGCGGAGCCCGCGCGGAGCCCCAGCCCTGCCCAGTCCTGGGGTACTGCCAAGTGCCTACCTGCCCACCGCCACTGGGGTCTTCTGGGACCGCCCAGCGCCGGAGCCGGAGCCAGGCGGGGCCGCTCGCCTCCCGGGGCCAGGGCCGACTCCACGAACACCAGCCCAAACTGAAGTGCCTCCTCCTCGTCCCTGCTGGCCCTGCTCCGGCCCCCGCGCCTGCCCACCCACCACCCTCAGCCTGTCTCTGGGGGAATCCTCTGCACCCCGAGGAGCAGACCCGCCAGTAGGCCACAAGAGAGCAAGGGAGCGGCCAGTGGCCAGCCTGCGGACCTGACGCTCACCTCCCAGCAGACAGCAGGGAGACCACTTGGCTGGAGCCGTGCCACGTGTCCAGCGCTCAAGGAAAACCGGTTTAAGATGTGGTGACATTGATCTGATGAGTCAGTCCCTGTCGTCTGTCCTCCCGGCTTCCCCGTGGTCGTCTTCAGATGGGTTTCCACAGGGAGCACGGCCGTGCTGGTTCTGCCCTGGGCTGGGAATACCTCACCCGTGCCTGGCTCCAGACCGGCCCTCGTCCCGCCAGAATGGCCTTTGCTTCCAGCCAAAGAGCATCCCCCACATACACACACCTCCAACCCGGAGACGGCCTGTCTGCACCTCGGCTGGTGTGACCCGCAGGATCGGTGTCCTGAGGGCAGGAGGGAGGGGTCGTACCCAGACAGCAGAAGGGTGGGGTCTCCCGCCGGAAGGGTGGATGATGCGCCATGGGGTCGACGTCCTCCCAGAAAGGTTCCAGGCTGAGCCTCTGTCCTCTGGGGCCAGGGCAGGGGCTGGAGCGTCTCGTCTTCCCTGCTTTCCTGGAGCTCATTTTCTTTGACTGGGTGTGCAGGTCCCACCTTTCAGGCCAGTCACTGAGGCAAAGAGGCATTGGCTTCCCCGTGGCCTGGGGCTGGTCAGGCCTCCTTCCAGCTTGGATGGGAGGTTTCCATCTGCGGGGACACACCGTGCTCCTCTCAGAGCCAGGAGCTTCCCCGGAGCAGAAACATCGCTCTTGCCGTTTCCCACGGGATAAGCCGGCAACTGGGTCTCTGCTGCTCTGTGTGTGCCCTCAGGGGTATCCGAAGGGTCCCTGGTGTGTGAGTAGCAACCTCCCTGGGGGAGGAGAGGGGGAAGGAGGAGGGGCTCATGTTACTGTCCGTTTCTGTCCATCGTGCTCCAAGGGTTTGCTTCGAGCTCTGGGAAACAGGAGGACTCCTTTGGGGCTTCTCCAGATTTTGTATGCTGTTATTAAAAGCGAGCTACTGCATTTCATTCTGCCTCAGTTTGCCCACCTGTGAATGGGGCTGATACCACCTACCTCACTGAAGTCTCCAGGGTTCTAGCGCACGACTAGGTCAGGGTGAGAAGGCCAGTCATTCCGCATAGCTCAGCTCAGGTGTTGGGGCATAGGAATGCTTTCCTCCCCTTCCCCACCCACCCCAACCCTGTCACCTGGGCCAGGAAGGCGAGCAGTGGGGTCAGGGTGAACATTCCCGCCTCCTCTGACAGCGCCCGGCTCACCCACGTTCGGCTGCATCTCAGCTCCTCGCACGGTTTGACCATCTGACGTCCCAAAGCTGCGTCTTCCAGCCCCAGAACACTGGAGCAGAGCTTCAGGGAGCTGGGAGCCCGGCCAGGGTCCTGAGACGGGGGTTGAGTGTTCCCTGGCTCCTGTCCTTCCTGGTTTCCTGGGGTCTAAAGGCTCTGGGCCTCGACCTTGGGAGAAATGCAGTCCTGACTCACCTCCCGGGGGTGAGGTTGTTCAGCACACGTTCCAGTGCACGGCCCTCCTCGTCATCAGCGGTGAGGAGCCGGAGGAGGGGCCTCCCACTGGGGCCAGGAATAGGCTCCCCTGTTAAGACGCCTCGTAGGGTAGCTGAGGGCCAACTGCAAGAAGGCTGTATGCGTGCTTTGAGGTCTTAGAAATGAGGGCCAGGGGTTAGTGATCACGCCTCACTCGTAAAGCACATGAACAGATGCACAGCATGGTTTGGCTGTTTCAGACCCAGCGTTGAGGAGTCCCTGGCATGCAGGCACTGTGCTAGACATTTAGGAGCCATCATCACCCCCATCTTGGAGATGAGGAGGCGGCCACAGGGAGGTCAGGTGAGCTGCCCGAGGCTGGACAGCGAGCCGGATGACAGGCGCACAGCCCAGGCATCCGGCCCCAGTGGACACGGAGCTGCGGCCCCCTGTCACCCCAGGACGGACTCAGGAGCCGAGCTTTCTCAGTCTT
The DNA here is from genome assembly GCA_006408675.1 of Madoqua kirkii. Classification (NCBI taxonomy): domain Eukaryota; kingdom Metazoa; phylum Chordata; class Mammalia; order Artiodactyla; family Bovidae; genus Madoqua; species Madoqua kirkii. The sequence goes on along the minus strand of SJYC01139609.1, from coordinate 28,706 downwards.
AAACCCTCCCCGGGGTACTTCTGACACTTGATCTCAACAAGCGTAGAGGCATTTGGTCACTAGGCAGTAAGCCGTTCTTCTGAGTTTTGCTTTTTTCAGTCCCAAATGACTTCAGTAAGAGAGTCAGAGAAGCATGTGACAGCTGGAACCGGGCTGCCAACGTCCTGGGCCGTCTCGGTGTGGCCACACCTCACTTCCTGTAGGGCCGTCTTTCATTTTCCAGGAACATGCCTGACTTATGTAACGTGGAGGTGGCCAGAGCGTGTGGACATCTCTTATATGGGACTGGAATTCAAGTCCAGGTTTCCTTTGAAGAAACCTGTAACCTTTAAGCTTTTTAAGGACATTAGTAAGGAAGTTCCCTTCTTTCCAGTGAAATGTTTTGGTCCTACAGTCCGGCCAGGCCCTGCGGTCTCTGCATCTCCCAGCGCCTGAGGGTTCAGGCCGAGTTTAGTCTCCATTCCAATGTCTGATAGAAGGAATTTTCAGTTCTCTCTGAAAACAACTGAGCCTTGTTACTTGAAAAGAATATTATTTGAAACAAATATCATTTAAAACATTAGGTAACAGAGAAGTTTTCAAAGACAAGCAAAGTATTCTATAGCCAGTCAACTTGGAGATAGTGTGGGTTTTCTGGTGAGTCAGAGCCCTCCTAACATTTGGGCTTTTCAAGGACTGTGAGCAAAGCATCAGAAATCAACTAGGTTTCTACCAAAGATGCTAATGACAAAAGGCATGTTCCTGATGTGATTTTTTTTTTTTCAAAGAATCTAGCTAGAATCAAACCAGGATGTCTTTTTGCTATTTTAATCACATAAACTAGTCAATAAACGTTTTTGAAGAATGATGTGAAAACATCATTTTTTTTTTCTGTTAAAAGACATTCCAGAGGAAGTCCCTATGCAGTTACTATTGTCTAATGACCGACAGTTGAAAAACATATTTGACATTATCATAATACAGGTATTTAAAATTGCTGGCCAAATTTTTAAGACTTACAGTTAAGACTGTCAACTCACACCATGGTAACAGGTTCCACTCTGATAATTCTGTTCAGTTTTCCAGTATAGCTGGAATTTAGTTTCAAAAGCCAAGTGTCTTTTGACAGTTCATGGATTATTCCTGTTCAGGCCTTTTGTCTCCTGAGTATCAGAAAGCAGAGCAGTTTCTCTTTGAAAGGTATCTGCCCTGGTGGGACAGACTCCAGCAGGGATGCGATGCTGCCCAGGCCGGGCCCCAGAGCCAGGGGGAAGCGGCGTCTGGGGGCATCCGCCGTCCTTCGGACAGGGCTCCTCTCCGGCCAGAGTCCCGCCCCTTCCTCCTAGGAGCTGGGTGCTGGGGCACCGTGGCTTCCTTCCCTTGTCCCTGCTCGAAGACTGACTGGGCGCTGACTTGGCCTTGGATAGAAAGGAGCCCTGCAGCCCTTCCTCCGTCTGAGCCCCGGGGCAGCACACGGAAGCCAGGTCCCTTGAACACGGAGTGGCTCAGGGTTGGGTTCGGAGTCCATGGATGGCAGAGCCTCGGGAGCGGAGGCGGCTGGCCCCGGGCAGGCGTTTGTGTTTACAGTCCGCTACCCTGCCCGAGGCAGGCGGGCATCTATGCGGCTCCGGCTCCAGCCCTGAGCTCAGCAGGTCAAAACCCACAGTGATGCTCCAGCTCCGCTGCAGGCATCCAGCCTGTCGTTTCCCCACTTCCTGAAGGTTGGGCGATTTAGGTGTAAATAGTAATCTTTTATGGTCTCCAAATGGATTCTATGTGTGACGATATGTAAACCTGCATAGAAAACCTGTGGAGGTTTTTCACGACTTTGAGGCTCAATTAAAATGATTTCTACAAAATCTATTTTAGCAGAAACACAACGGCATAGTTTGACTGTATTAGGATCTGTTGGTGGTATTTCCATAAGCACTGTCAACGGCTTCAGGATTAACCATCTTCCACATACAATAGGAATCATTTCTAAGCAGTAATTGTGGTTGGCTGTTAGCTGTGCTTTATGACTTTGCATTTCTTTTGAAAGTTGATTTGCATGTTGGGTATTATTTATTTCTTCTCTATTGAATCTGTACCATTATTTTTTTCTCTAACGGGTATTTCAGATTAAATACGGATACTACTTCAATGTGTTAACTTGCTGATTGAATCTTAATTTTTTCCCCAGAGATGTGTTAACCTTTGGAGCTTTCATACAAGTCACTCTACGAGTGACAAGAAGGCACGCCCCGGCTTTGGTGGGCCTGGGAGTTAGCAGGAAGGTCTGGAGGCCAGTAGCTGGAATATGCTCAGATGCTGTATTTGCAGAATGAAACACAGATACGCTTTAGGCTTGGCTTTCGGCCCCTATAAAGCAGTATATACCCTTTCAGCTATAAAATTTCCCAAGCTTTTGCTAGAGAACCTCTTAAAAGGCCCCCAGAGACGTGGGAAAAAGACTAGAATAAAAGTCAGGAGTCCCAGGTTCGAGTGCTGGCAGGCTCCCAACAGCCTTCTGGAAGATGGTTTTGGACTGTGGCTCTCTGTTGCCTCCTAGCTGTCAGGTGGACACTGAGCATGTTCACAGCCCCCCCCCACAGGCCAACTCCACCAGCCCCGCCACCTGCCGGTTCTGTGGAAGGAAAGTGCTCAGGCGGCGGGCTCTTTCCATGGTTAGGTGATCTCTGATGTCATGAGGTCAAGGGCAAAAGGCCTAAGACACCACAGAAAGTTACAACAAAAGGTGGGGGAGGGGGCAGTTGGGAGGAACATATACCATCAGGAAATAGGGTCATCACTTCAAAGGACATCTCCTAGAAAGTCACTGCATTAGAAACACAAGCCAGGATCCTCAGAACTGGCGTCACCAAGGGCCGCCTGTACCTAGGAGGATGTGCAGATGGTGCTTAGGGGAGGCAGTTTAGTAGGAAAAGGGGACTTCCTCTTCACCCAGTCAGCCCCCTTTCTTGTTGACTTTCTTGAGAAAGTCTCCACGTGGAAGCTGCCTGCGGTAGCTGCGCCCCGGCTAACTGCCTGCTCTCGAAGGCTACCTCTGTCTCCATTCTCTCACTCTGACATAGATGCGCTTTAGGAGCCAACCACTGTCGTGCCCTAGCTTAGGAAAAAAAAAGTTGACTGGAAGGGGAAACCTTGGGGAATTTTCTACCGGGAGGAGGGGTAAATGTATAATCATCCATACAGTACCATGGTTCATTGTATATATACATGCTGAATGTGTAAACACCCTGTACTCTGCGCTCGATTGTTAAAATGACAGGGCAGTTGGAAAACTTCTGTGAGAAAGGGAAATACTTGTTTTGGGGATGATCAGACAAAAGATGTCTTTAACTTTGCTTACAGCTGTATTCAGTTCTCTCCTGACTTGGCCTCCACGTTATTAACAAGACACTTTTTTCCTGTTTGTGGGTTAAGGAACCTGAATTTAATAAAATAATGAGACTGCTCCATTTGAAACATCATGGTTTTTAGTAAACTAGTGATTATATATTTTTAAAATTAATTCTTATTGGAGTATACTTGCTTTACAATGTTGTATTTCTGCTGTAAAGAGAATCAGTTAACACATGTACACATTTCCACTCTATAGATTTTCTTTCCCGTTTAGGTCACCACCCATCATTGTAGGGTTCCCTGTGTTAAACAGTAGGTTCTCTTAGTTACCTGTTTTATACGTTGATTATATTTTCAATAAACCACTTTGTTAGAGATTTTAGACACTTTCAGAAACCAGTGAAGCTTGGTCCTTTAATGGGCACACACATACCTTCAAGACGCACTGCAGGGAGCCCCATGTGGCTGCTCCGCCAACAGGCTCCATCTCCTTGGGGTTTTCTGAACTGTGAAGAACCGCCACCTACCTTCCCAGGTGCAGTGAAGCTGGGCTGAGACATACAGGGGCTGGTGTAGTTCCAGGAAACTATGATGATCATTGCACCAAAAGGGCATTTTATAGGGTGTCTTGAAAGAAGAGTCACAAGAACACAGAGGTAGCCCACTGGTCCTCAAACTTGACACGAGTCCGAATCAGCTGTTAAAATCCACACGGCTGGTGATAAAAATGTTCTGGAATTACTGCCAACAGTGGTGATGGGTGTGCAGCTCGGTGCACAGGTAGCTGGACTGTGCACGTTAAAAAGGAGAATTCTATAGCATGCGAACGGCACCTGCCTCTGCTTCGGCGGGTGCAGGGTGGCCTGAGCGTGATTCTGTGAGGGCCCTGGGTGCCGCTGCCGCTGCCCTCAGGACCACCCCGCGGAGCCGCTGCTCCAGCCCGGCCATTCGGCTGAGCGCCTGAAGCAGGCCCAGCGTGGCTGCAGAGCATTCCTCTCTAGACAGCACCCTCGCTCAGCATCTTCAGTAGTTTCCACGAGATGTTGCCAGGCTCAAGAAAAACACTTTGATGGATAACTTAAGTCTTTGCAATAGTTTTAACAGAGACACCTCTTATAAATCAGCTAAGTGAATAACTCAGAAATGCTTTAAAAATATGAACCTTACTCTAAATTACAGTTTACTGTGTTAATGCCTTAGTAGTGATTTTCTAAATCACCAAAACCAAGGTTACATAGACACAAAATACATTTTTTTTCCTCGATCATTTTGATCCTTAAGTCTCACAGTGTCCTCCTGGACACAGATTCCCAACTCCACTTACTTGCTGGAAGAAACCTCGCCTGCCCAAACTCAGTTCTTTGGCAAGCGCCCCCAGGAGCCCACGTCTGGAAGGTTTGCTCCTAGCACGACACTCCTCACAAGAGCCAGTGAGGGGCCTGCCGTTCTGTCTAACCCGTAAAAACGGGCCCGACCAACAGAAAGTCTTGAGTGGCCTGGGATGGGTCTCATCTGGCACAAGGGGTCCAAGGCACCTAGGGATCCAGTTACCGGTGGGTGTGGGTCTGTCACCTCCCAGCCGACCCTCCTGCTGCTAGGGGGCTGGGGGCACACTTCCACACGGCTCCTCCCCTTCCCGCAGGCTTGACTTGCACCAACACCAGGTGCAGCAGAGGAACATAAATCAAAACGCTGATTCTGTTTACTTTCCATTTATTCACATTTCATGGATTGATACACTTGCGGATACACACCGAGATTACATTGTCTGACAATTCAAGTATTTTAGCTTTAGAAAACAGTTTCCTATGTAAAATAGAAAGCAAACAATTGATCCATTCGATCAAGTTTCCCGTCTCTGCTACAACTGGGTCTGCCACACCGCAACACGCGCACACACACACACACCTGTGTCTCACACCAGCGACACACACACACAGGCCTTGTGCTCAGAGCACCGCACGAGAAGGAAGCTGCGACAGGCCCAACGGCCCCTCCGTCGCCTATCGGTGCTACAGGACAGACCTGCCTTCCAGAATGAGGATGACTACCAGAGATACGGAGTGAGTCGCTTAGTTTGTAAAGATGCACTGCTCTTTCATCTGGACTGTTCTGAAACAGCATAGCTGACAAATGCTCAGAAACAGGCAATTCGCTGACCTTTAAAACTAAACCAGAAAAGCCTTCTCTAAACTCTAACAATAAGGTAGAATATTAGTTTTTTTCCCTCTACCCCAGGACAGGTAGATATTTTTTGGCATGCAGCATATCAAAAATATGATTTAGAATTCAAACTGTAAAATAATCCTTTTAAAAGAAAACCAGTCCATAAACAGACCTGTTCTTTCATGAAAAATACAATGTAAAGTTTAAAAACTGGACACACTTTCAGCCTGTAATTCTAATAATCAAAACAGCATAATACTCTATTTTTTGCTTAATGGGAATGCTCAAAAGGAAGAGATGAACACACAGCAGTTAAAAAAAGGCCACTGGGATTTTCGGTATTTGTAAAGATACAACACAATCCGATTTAAAGATATATACACCCTTTAGCTCACATTTACAACACTCTCTTTGTAGATTCTCAAACCAAAGATAAAAATTTCATCCACATTCAACATTTTAAAACCTAATTTCTAATAACTTGTTAAAAAATAAATCTAACTAAACCCAAGGGGTAGAATTGAGCTGTTTAACAGTGGGGACAAAAAGGCCAGCCCTCCAGGGGCCAAGGCGCCCCTCCCCCAGTAACATACATGGACCTAAGATTTTACAGAGAAATCCACATACACTTATTAGGCTCTTTTACACTCAAGACATAATTAAAGTGGAGACCGGCAAGTTCCTAAAGGACAAGAGTGATTTTAAGACAGTACCACATTCTGACTCATGGTATACATACCACATGTCCCCCCTGTAATTTCCACTTTAACAGTACAGTCTTAGCAAGAATTTGCTGGGAATGTTAGAAAACAAGAAAGCCACACACACCCAGTAATTAAAAAACACAAACTTTTTAGGATGGTGGTGGGGAAGTTAATCCAATCACGACTTTCATGCCATTTTTGGTGAACATTTCACATCACATGCAAAGGCAAACAAAATAACGCACCAGAGTTCCTATAGATAAAGAAGTCTGTGAGCCTGACTTTCTGGTGGGACAAGGAGCATGTGAAAGCTAGGACGTGCTGATGAGGTTTGTTCCCCTAATTTCCTCATCCCTGTAACAGCTGGATAAACCTAGTGTGAACAGGGAAGGGCCAGTATTAACCACTTGTTAACTACAACTCTTCTACAACGAACACTCATGAACTTCTCATTTCTAAAAAGTAAACGAAACGATTGCCACTTCCTCCCCAGGCCTCATGATACAGCCAAATTCGATCACATTCCCTCATAGTGCATGTTATCCACCCAAAGTCACACATGGGGCCAAAGTCACCCATGGAACAGAGAGGTGAGAATGCAGTAGTATAAGAATTTCATGATCAGCGTTGGCCCAACTACTTTACCTCAAGTATTAAATAGTAACATATCATAAAATGGTTTCCCTGCTCCCTTTTACATCTAAAACTTGTAATTTTTTTTTTAATAAAAGCAACTGTACTAGCTACAGTAATTTTGACTGTTTTTTTAAAGTCAGAAGACATTCTGTTCTGAAGAGCAGAATATACAAGTGTGAGCCCTCAGGCACAGACCCTGAGCCTATCTGGTACCAGCACTGAATGACTTGGGAGGAACGAAAGTGGACATTTAGAACATTAAATCTGCTTCTAGGTCTCGGGGCCAGAGTCTTCAAGGAATGCCAGTGCTAGTAACCAAAAGCTGTGGAGAAGTGACGTGGCTCCCTGGGTGCAGCCACGGCTCCATTCCCCATGAACATACGGAACATCTTCCCGTTAAAAAGCAAATGGAAATTTCAGTACCAATGCAGAATGATACACTGGTGTCTGAAAGTTAAAGGCAACGTTTACACACACAGCTTCCTCTTCCATTACCTTATTGCGTGTTTCCTGCTTCCTTCACATGGCTCATGTGTAACAAAAGCTCCTATGACTTAAGTTTAGGGTTTAGATCCATAGGGTTCATCACAGTACAATTAACTAAGAGCGCATCCTTTCCCTTTTGTTGTTCGGTTTAACCCTTTTTTCTTAAGGGCTGTGACCACTGTCGGTGGTCTACAAACTACCAAATCTGTGCTTTTGAACCTCTTTCCTGGCAAGCCTCCCTTCCCTCCTGTCTCTAGGGGGAAACAGAAGTAAGAGCACCTCATGAAGGAACCTACAAACCCAAACGACAAGCCACTCATCTCCTCTTAAAACGAAAGAGCAGCTCTGGAATCCTAGTAAAGCAGCCTGTGGGGTTAAAGGCCAGCGTCCACACGAAAACGGCCGAGCACTCCACTGCTGAAGGCAAATGTTCCAGCTGTAAAGTAACATGACAAAGCACAGGGAGCACCTCGGCCACCGCGCGGCAGCAGGTCCACCCCAGCCCAGCCACGCCCGCCAGAGGCCACGCAGCCTGAAGCTGAGCAGATGCTGGCAGCAGACCCCACGCCCTGGATCAGAAAAGCCTTTGGGAAATCTAATCGATACCCTGATTTCAGTCCATTAAGAAATCACTTGTGGTTAGTTTAATAAATGAATGTTAAAAATCTTCCAAAATTTTTCTTTCAAATGTATTTTACACATTAGACAGTTCTTAAGAAGGGAGAATGCAGTTTCTTAACACTTAACATTGAAGGTTTTATTGGCCTTTTAATATTAATCTTCCCCACAAAAGTTTTAAGCTATCTCTAAGTCCTAGAACGTCAAAGTGAGAAGAGACTGACAAGCTCGGGGCGCTGGGGGAAGCAGCAGCTTGGCAGCCGCTCCTCGGCGGGCAGGCTCAGGCGCCCTTCTTCTCCAGCAGGATTCTGTGCAGCTCATCCGCGTCCTCGCTCGTCTTACCCGGATCAACATGGGGACAGGGGTGGCGGCGTTCTTCTCATCGACGGGCGGGTTCGGAACACAGACCACGAGCACGTTGTTCTTCCCTGTGCGGGTGCAGGGCATGCTGGGTGCAATCAGGATGTTGAGCAGTATGTTGCCTGCATTGAAACAAAGGGAAAAATGCATCAAAATAAACTATTTTGCATGAGACTACACCTTTAATAGGCTAAACATTAAACAATTATGCAACGCATACTTTACAGGGAGCCACAGGAATGTCACAAAAAGGGCCCGGTTCCCTGACACTCCCGGACAGTATCGGATCCCCAAGAGGGGAGCGCGGAGCCTCTGGCAGGACTTGGACTCGGCCCCACCAAGGAGGCCTTCTCCCCAAAGAGTGGTCAGCTGGAAAATGGCTCTGTCACAGGGGCCAGCACGCTCACGGGCAAGAGTGATCGCGCTGTGACTACATCACAGGTCAGTCGAGCCCACACGAAAGAAAGGAGCTTCACAGGAGTCTGTTTAAGGGACACAGTCTGGTGTCTGTCGCCTGGCACCCTCGACCACGTCCCCTCAGACCCCCATCCAGGCACCACCCCTCCTTTCAGAGGACTGTTAATGCTAAAGCTGGAGGGTGTGATTCTTTGCTACATAAAAAGGATTTCTTTACAGGGTTAATTCTCCTTGAGAGTTAACTAAATCGTCCAATTTACCTACAGTTTCTTAGTCACATTTCTAGCACAAAGGAAAATGAAAACATTTTGTTACTTCCTGGCAGTAGCTTTGTAATACATTGAGTTTTCCTTCTGTACTATTATCCCAGCTTTCAAATAAAACTATGAGTGATGAGTCAGTATAGGATGAATTTGTCCTGAACAATCTCCATTCTATTCCAAAAAACACATCAACATACTTGAAAATCTTGAAGACTAAAATCAGCAAGGTAGAGAGCTTCTATGTACCGTGTAATTATGACTCTTTTGCGCCACCTGAAGAAAAAGGTACTCACCTAAATTGGTATCTGCCCGCACTAACAGCGCGTTTTCTGATTCGCTGTGGGTTTTAAATGCAGAGTGCCCACACCCTTCTCTTTAAATTCATTCTCTTTCTTGTAAAATAGTTTACACCTAAGGAGAAAAATAATCAATATGATCACTCAATGACACGTCACGAAGGCCACACAACTCTCCAACAGCCCCTGCTCACGCTTGTGTGGAAGCTAGTTAGTAAATACAGCAGAGGGAGCTTGGAAGAGTCTTCTGTTGACCCAAATCAGGTCTGCACACAGGCAGCTAAGAGAATCTGATGAGACGGTCTACAGTCCCTCCTTTTCTCTAACTATTATACAGCAGGCCTGATAGAATTCTTCACAGTGGTTTCTGAAACCATCCTTTCTCAGGTCAGTCAAAAATACCCCCCAAGCACCTCACAGCTCCCGGATGTATTGGTCCTGAGCTCAAGAGCTGCCCCTGGTGCTTAAAGAACAGAACATACAGGACAAACACTCTGCCCCTCACCCTCACCTTTTTCCTATTTCTTATTTTTGAATTTTCTTCAGGACTCTTTCATCACCGTTGGTCATTATTAGACAAGTCAAAACCACTGCCTGTTCCTTTGATTCACTATGATTAGAAAAAAATCCTGGGTTAGAGTCTCTGTGGTCCAGTGGTTAGGACTCGGCACTTCCACTGCTGGGGCCAGAGTTCAATCCCTGGTCAGGAAATTAAGATCCCACAAGCTTTGAGGAGTGGCCAAACAAAACTCCAAAAAACCTCATGCAAAACAAGCAAAAAATGCCCTTAAAGGTCATTCCCTTACACCATCTGTGTAATTACATTTTAAAACAGGCAAAAGGAATTGGTCTCTTTTTAAAAATTCTGAAAAATAAACATTTGAAATCCGATGGGATTTGGTGATTTATACTATGAAAACTGCTGACTTACTAAGTCTGAAATTTTTGTATTAGAAAAACATATCCAAGGGAAGCTTTAAGGGCACAAATGTTTCTCAGTAAAATCTTTGTTAAAAAGCACTAATTTCACTTCACTGAGAGATAACTAAAATTTCCCTTCAGCCTTTTTCTGAAAGCAGCAACTCTCATTAAACAAAATCCCCCCAAACGCCAGGCCAGCTTGCATCCCTGGGGGGGGAAGATAGAGTAAAGTAAAGCCAAATCTCGAATCACCACCGACTTAGATGACTATCTCTGCAGGGAAAGGAGGGGAAGAAAGGAAGGAGAAAAAGGGAGAGAATGATGAGGTAAGAGATGAGGACAAGAAAAGAGTTTCTAAAGCACCTGAAAAGCAGGAAGAGCTAAACTAACATAAAAGAGCAGGCTTCACCCAGTAGGAAATTTAAAGATCATATTATTTTTAAATAAACAGGCCCAGAATTCTTCCTTGTCCCACTTCTGGGAGCAGGCACAGCCTGACCCCAGGAGAGGTGCCTGGTAAACTCTGCAGGGATGATGTTGCCCATGCGCTCCAGCCAGAAGCCCGTTTTCACGTCTCTGAAAATAAATTCATCAAGTGGGTTGCCGTGACTACTACTTACTTTTTGGAGTAAAAAGCATCGTCTTCTTTTACTTCAGTAACTACTACTTTCGGTGGCTCGTCATTCTCTTCTTCATCTCCACCTTTTGTAAAAATACCACCAATAAGATTCAGATCAAGAGCCTGAAAATGTGATAAAAGCAGTTTGCCCCTTACCTGAACCTAAAAATTACATGTAAGCGGATACAGAAACTGAAAGCACAATCTGTGTGTGTGTGTGGGGGGGGGGGGTCAAGGTGAGGAGGTGCTTGCTGGATTTTTGGAGAAAGTCTTAGAACAAAAGTGTCCATGCTTGTATGCAGAATGCAGGCAAAGCTACACAGAAAAAGTCAACACTCACTTATACTCAGGTTACCCGCAAAAAGAAAATCTCAGACAGGCTTCTAGCACATGGAATTTCATCCCCAAATATTCCTGTGACCATTTCTGCATCATGCCAAAGAAGAACCAAGGAGCATAATGGTCAAAGATGGAGAAAACAAGCATTTTACAGGGCATGTTCGTCAGAGAAATGAGTCCCAAGCCAAGTGTAACTGAAGCTGTGTTTGCATTGCCACGCCTCTGGACATGCTGGTACGGTGGGCGCCCTCCCGGTCTGAGCCCAAAACACTATCCTTGACCCCAGTGCCCCAATCATAGGGGAGAGTAAGTCACTGGTGGACACAAATTGCGATCCCCTTAAAAAGAAAGCAACTGCATAAAACTCAGCGATGAGTAACTAGAAAAAGAATTCTGCAGCTCAAACAATTCAGGTCACAAGATTTAAATTTTAAGAAGGTACTCCTGAGTTAGGGCATTTTGTTATTTTAACAAGTTCTCGAAGTCTTTCTGTGTATAACATGTGATAACCACAGGGTGAGGAATAAGTGCTTTATGGAGGGGTGCCCTGCTGAGATGGAGACTCTATTCCAATTCAGCATCCTTTCTACAAACAGCAGAGTCCCCGCGACTGCGACGGTGACACTCTCTCTGCTTGTCTTATTTAAGACAAAGGGAAGCTCTTCATTCTCTGCTTTGCCCTGGAGGGCTCTTGCCTGAGGATAGCTGAAGGCAGGGCAAAGTAACAGAAGGAAGTTTTCCTCCAGAAAGAAAAACATTGTACTTATGGCCCACTGGGAACTGCAGTTTCCTTTCTCAAAGATCGATATGCTAATACCTGGGGAATACACTTTTAACTAGTTTTAAGTCTATACAGACACTACTAGTTCCTGACCACCATGGGGTAAAGAGGGATAGTGACACAACCCCTATTTGGAGATGTTCAAGCTGGATTTAGAAAAGGCAGAGGAACCAGAGACCAAATTGCCAAAATCAGTTGGATCATCGAAAAAGCAAGAGTTCCAGAAAAACATCTACTTCTGCTTCACTGACTATGCCAAATTCTTTGACTGTGTGGATCACAACAAACTGTGGAAAATTCTTAAGAGATGGGAATACCAGACCACCTGACCTTACCTCCTGAGAAATCTGCATGTAGGTCAAGAAGCGAGAGTTAGAACTAGGGAACAACAAACAGACTGGTCCCAAACTGGGCAAGGAGTATGTCAGGGCTGTGTGCTGTCACCCTGCTTATTTAACTTCTATGCAGAGCACACCATGAGAAACGCTGGGCTGGAGGATGCACAAGCTGGGATCAGGACTGCCAGGAGAAACATCAATCACCTCAGATATGCAGATGGCAACACCCTGATGGCAGAAAGTGAAAAAGAACTAAAGAACTTCTTGATGAAAGTGAAAGAGGAGAGTGAAAAACTTGGCTTAAAGCTCAACGTTCAGAAAACGAAGATCATGGCATCCGGCCCCATCACTTCATGGCAAACAGATGGGGAAACAGTGGAAATAGTAACAGACTTTATTTTCTTGGGCTCCAAAATCACTGTAGACGATGACTGCAGTCATAAAATTAAAAGACGCTTGCTCCTTGGAAAAAAAGTTATGACCAACTTAGACAACGTATTAAAAAAGTGAAGACCTTACTTTGCCAGCAAAGGTCCGTCTAGTCAAAGCTATGATTTTTCCAGTAGTCATGGACGGATCTGAGAGTTGGACTATAAAGAAAGCTGAGGGCTGAAGAATTGATGCGTCTGAGCTGTGGTGTTGGAGAAGGCTCGGACGCGACTGCACTGACTGAAGAACAATGGAGAGCGTGGAGGGGCCGGGATTACTACGGCCTGGTTTGGGGCACTAACAAGACACACCACGAACACTTCTAGAAAGGCGGCTACGATCCAGACATTTGTCCCCCAAGGTTATGAAGTCTGCTGCTGCTGTTGCCCTTCAGTCCCCAAATCATATCCAACTCTGCCACCTGGCATTCCGGTCCTTCACCTTCTCCTGGAGTTAGTCTAAGTTTATGGCCATGAAGTCTACCTATTTTATTTATAGTACTGTTTTGCTATGTGAATTTATAAGCAAATCTCTTAAAACATTTCAGTGAACATCTATGATGAGTTTTTTTCAATAAAATAAAAATTTTCAAAATATGTTTTTTTTTCTTAATGGAAAGGCATGTGTTTGATGGGTTTTTGAAGTTCCCGTGCCAAATGTTTTTATATTATTTTTCTGTTCATAATCCTTAAAATAATCCTATAAAATAGGTTTTACTCTATTTTATGAATAAGGAATCAGAGAAGTTAACCAGTTCTGCCCAGGATCACACACGTTTAGGCACTAATGGAGTCTGGACGTGAATCCAGACCCATCTCACTCACAAGACGATGCTTTTCCCACTAAACACAGAGCTCACGTGAGCCCAGAACAGGCCTAAGGCACTGAACTGTACCTTTGCATTCGTTGCCGCCGCTTTCTGCTTGGCTCTCCAATGTTTTAGTGGAAAATGGTGAAGAAACTGGCTTACTCTGGGTATTATCTTTGCCAAATAAACTGGAGTTTCCAGAAGAAAATGAAAATCCAGTCAAGGGGCCCGAATTTAAGGAGCCCGTAACAGAACTCTCAATTTTCTTGCCAAAATTAAACGAGGCACTTGTGGCTCCTAGTGATGGGTCCTTGCCCTTTTCAGACACAGATTCCACCTTCTTTTCAGACATATCCTCCGTTTTGTTAACATGAAACAAAAATGGTGACTCTGGCTGTACTTTTGTTGAACCAAACAGAGGAGGCTGTGCTTCAACTGATATTTTGTTGGCTTCACTTTCAGAATTACTGCTGCCACTGTTCCCGTGTTGCTGTTCGATGCTTGCTAAGTATTTCTCATAGTCTTTAAAGATAGGTGTGAGGTCGCAGAGCGGGTTTGTGTTCACGTGCTTCACGATCCAATCCCGAACGGAGCAGTTCAAAGCTGCCAGCTGTTTGTGATAGGCATTCCCGTGGCGAGCAGCACCAGAGGAGGAAGGCTGCTGACTGTCACCGTTTGTTTTAGGAGTTGAAATCTTTTTATCGACCAAGGAGGTAGGGCCATTTATAGCAGTAGATCCTATAGGAAATTACATGTTTAAGAATTTATTCAGAAGCTGATTTAATTAAGCCATTCAGATTTTGGTACCGTCTGCCGTCACATTTTCTTTTATCGTATCCCATTTTTGTTCCAGTTCAAGATGCATATATATAGTATTCAAAAACTAGTTATCACAAAAATCAAATCAAACATTTTACATATATATATATGAATTTGTATATATATATACATATATATATTTTTTCATATGCTTGCATAAAACCTGTCATTTTAAAATAATCTTTTCCTTCAAAAGGATGCCCACTTCACCTAAAATTGTTAAAATAGTTAGTATAAAACTTAACCCCCAAGGTTGTAGGAACATATATTAATGCAGTTAAAATTTTAACAGGAAGTGCTGATTTTAATCATACTGAACACTTTGCCAAATTTAAATGGAACAGTATACACTCTTAGAATAATTCGCTAAGTATGATCCAATGTGTCAGCATCACTTCCAAGAATCAGAGACTTTAACCCACAAGCCCATTCTCTGTCACTAATTCCAAGATTCTTGAGTAATTTCCTCAAAACAGGATGAGGCAATCAACATGTCCTGGGCAAAAAAACTGAGCCTGGGAATGCGGGTGTGTGGCACAGAGAAAATCCTTGGTACATTACAGAGAATGAGGTGGAGGGATGGGAGGCCTCCACCTAGGGGCCACTAAGAGCGTCTGTTTCTCTCGATCCTTAGGTCAATTCTGAGGTCATATTCATTTCATAGTTGAAGAAGATTTGGAAGCTCAAAGTTAAGGAACTTTACCAAGGTCACAGAGAGCTGGTAACTGGCAGAACAGAACAGAGCCCAGGCTATTTTAGCCTGTACTCTACTCACTCTGAACTTAGCCAAAAGCTCCCTAATATTGTCCCCTTCATCATTACCATGTTCTTGCTCCTACAGGGGCAGAACCCAGAGGAAAGTAAAAACAAAAACTTTTCAAAATTAGTTTTTATAGATTATCCTTACACAGGTTAAGACGGGAAGAAGAGCCTACTTACCAAAGGTGGCCTTGGTCTCGGCTGCTGCCCGCATGCTGGAGAAGGGAGGGGCACTAGTTATGCTGTTTCCGTTGACAGTCCTTCCAGAGGCTTCCCTCCAGCACCATTACCAAATCCAGAAAACCCTCCTCCTCCAGAAGATGCAACCAAACCTTTAAAACCTTTAAAGGCCCCTCCACCATCAGACTAAATAAAGAAAGAACACACATTAGATAACTCTTTTTGTTTCCAAATAAGCAAGCAAATGGCAGTGTTCTCTTGGCTAAACAGTACCCACAACCCTTGGGCAACCAGCATTAAAGGAAACTGCCAGTGCAGGCAGAGACAGAGCACGGACTTTACTCATCGTGACAGCTGTGCAAGCTGAAACTGCCTTCATGAAACAGGAAGGGCAGATGGAATCTGGAGTGAAATAATTCTTAAAAACCTACCTATGACATAAAAGGTTAAAAAAGACTAATTCAAACAAATTTATGGACTCACCACCAGCTACAGAACTATAAATAAAACACATTCTCAACACAACTAAGCCCCAAATGAAAGACTTTCCATACACTGTTCAAAGGTGTCTGGCATGCTCCAGGACGTTCGAAAGCTGCTCTCGGCACAGTGCTCTGCACCGTCTCTACCTCTTCACTGTCACTCGCTCACAACGGCTGGCCCGTCCCTCCTCGGGCCCATCTTGCCAGGCATCTTGTCCTCTCCACAAGTTCCTGCTCTCAGGCCTCTTCCCAGCAGCCCCCATGGCCTCGACCTCCTGGACGGGAAACTCATCAGAGCTGCAGCCATCTGGCAACTCCTGCTGAGTGCCCAACCAGTATACCTAAGGGTCTCCTAGAGAACTCCATGTGGATATACCACAGGCCCTGAAATACTTTTCTAAAACAAAATCAGTAACTTTCTCATGAAGTCCCTTCCCCCCTATATCTTCTCCATGAAAGAGCTATCAAACATTACTTGGCTCAAGACCTACATCCAACCAGTCACCAGTCTTAAGAATGACATTAGGCCAGAAAATAACGCAGAATAAAGAAAAATTGAACAAAGCCACCACAGAAATGCAGCCGAGCAGGTTTATTCCAAGGATGCCACCCAGCTGTTCAAACAAGCCTCTCTTGACCGACAAGAGATGTCCAGGTCACCAAGACAGCGCTCACGGGTCTGGGAAGTATTTGAGGGACGAAGAGCTGTTAAACATGGAGTGACTGCTGAATATGGAGACATGATTTCAGTTCATGAATTATAACTCATATGTTATCTTTTTGAACACAAGAATGAAACATTTTGCCAGGAAACAGCTATGGCAAACCTAGACAGCATATTAAAAAGCAGAGACATTACTTTGCCAACAGAGGTCCATCCAGTCAAAGGTATGGTTTTTCCAGTAATCGTGTAAGGATGTGAGAGTTGGACCATAAAGAAGGCTGAAAGCCAAGAATTGATGTTTCTGAACGGTGGTGTTAGAGAAGACTCTTGACAGTCCCTTGAACCGCAAGGAGATCAAACCAGACAACCGTAAAGGAAATCTATCCTGGATATTCATTAGAAGGACTGATGCTGATGTTGAAGCTCTAGTATTCTGTCCACCTGATGTGAAGACCCTGATGCTGGGTAAGACTGAAGGCAGGAGAAGGGGACGACACGAGATGATTGGATGGCATCACCAGCCCAATGGACATGAGTCTGAGCAAGCTCTGAAGGATGGGGAAGGAGAGGGAAGCCTGGTGTGCTACAGTCCATGGGGTCGCAGAGTCGGACACAACTGAGCCACTGAACAACAAGAAACACTAGAAGGAACACCAAACTGGGAAGCGCTTCTACCGTTCTCAAAGGATTACCCCACCCACACCTCAGCCCTAGGAAGCAGATAAGACTTTGAGAGTATCTTACATTTTCCTGTCTTCGTCCCAACACCCACTTCCCTTGCTTTCCAATTACTATATTCATTTTTCCACTTCATACTATAACATAACTTGAATTTGTCTACATCTATCTCTTATTTCCCCAACTGGATAAGCTCCCTTTAAGGTACAGATGTCATTTATTATCTTTTATATCTCCCATGGTCTTCACCAAGCATATACACAGGTGAACTAGGCATTTTAAAAAGCATTTATTAACAACTCAAAAAATGGACAAAAGCTCTAAATAGACATTGCCCTAAAGAAGACAGACAGATGATCAACAGGCATGTAAAAAAAAAGTTCAATATCACTAATTATTACAGAAATACAAATCAAAACTTCAATGAGGTATCACTTCACACAGTTCAGAATGGCTACCATCAAAAAGTCTATGATTAATAAATGCTGGAGAAGACGTGGAGAAAAATGTGCCTTCCTACACTGCTGGCAGGAATGTAAATGGGTACAGCCACTAAAGGAGAAAAGTATGAATGTTCATTAAAAAAAAAAAATAGAATTACCATACAATTTAGCAATCCTACTCCTGGGCATTTATCTAGACAAAACTATAATTCAAAGACACACGCACCCCAAAATTCACCGCAGCACTATTTACAATAGTCAACACAGGGAAGTGCCCTAAATGCCCACTGACAGACAAGTGGACAGCGATGGCGATGGGGTGCTGTGTGCTCTGTCTCACTGACTCTCCGAGACCCGTGGACAGTGATCCCTGTCCATGGGACTCTCCAGGCAAGAATACTGGGGTGGGTTGCCATTTCCTTCTCCGATGATAAACCATTATATATTTTTAAAAGGCATTCTTGATAGATTACATAAGAGATAATTAAAAAAAAAAAAAGCATTTATTGATCTGATTGCTCCTAGAGGTGGAAATACTCTATAACTCAGAAATAAAATCAGTGTTTAGAACCAGAAGGAAATACTCACTTCGAATCCAACATTTCTACGCTTTGCTTTCTTTATGGCTCTATTCTTCAAGACTTCCTCACTGGCCACGAAAACGTTCCCACCTGCAGGAGTGTACAAATTAAACAACAATAAGAAAAGGGCAAAAAGAAGGTAAAATGCTGAACTTTTAAAAAGCTAGACCAAGACAAACTGATATATCATTTGGGTTTTCAGTACTGTTAATACTGGTAACACAAATTATGGAGAGCATATACTAAACTAAAGTGTATGTCTCTTATCTGTCTTATGAATTTCATTGCTAGTCAGGTGATTCAGAAATGTTTCAGAAACTACAAATCTAGACTTTGAATCACAATTCAGAGAAGAGTGCATAGATCAACTTTCTAAGAAGACTAAGACCATCAAAACCTTGGCACAAAACTGTTCATAATCAATTCTTCAAATATATTCAAAGATATTACTGAGATGTCAGAGCTAGCATCTTACTACTATAGTTTTCAAAAATTAAGTTCATAATACACATTATTTTAAAGAACAGCTCTGCCCATTTGCCCATGATCCAGAAGACTTCTGAGGGACCTGAGACTCTAAGTGACCTGTTGGAAATTTGCTGAAAATCTTTGGCTTTACTTCACCCCTTCTTCTGCATTAGAGGAATGGCATAAAATAGTTGCTGTAAAAAGTTCTCTTCTATACTTATTTCAGATAAACTTTGGAATCTCTGAACCCACAGAAGGGATCATCTGACTACTCCTGACTCAAATGTAATATCCTTCCACACACATTTCCTTAGAATCTATCCAAACAGAAGTTCTTTCATTTCTGAAATATTTTAATGTCAAAACAAATCATTATGTGGTAAGCCTGGAACGTGACTGTAGCCTAAAACATGAAAAAAACTAAGTTACCAAAGACGTGCTTAAAAAGTACCAAGTCAGTCAGAATTATTAAAAACTTTTTTATAAGCCCATACTTGTGGGTTTTGTTTCCCTAAAAATATTAGGACACATATTTGTAAAGGAAAAATATTAGTACTAGAATACAGATTAAGAAAGAAAACAGCAGTCTAAAAATTATCTTGGAAACGCTTTTTCAAACTAAAATATATAGTATATTTTTTTAACTTAGCATACTTCTTTTAACTTGAAAGGCTAACTTGGTTCAGGCTTGTTCAGTGAACTGGCCTGGGAGTATCAAACTGCTGATGAGGCATTTCAGAAACACAGCTGTGTTTTTTCTTTTTAAGAGAAAAATAAAAGGTTTCTTCAGGGAAGACCATTTTTGTTAGGAAAGAAACTAGGCCATCTAAATTCTATTCCTGTTAACCCAGCTGGGGGTGGAGAATGTCTCAGATCTTCAATATGAAATAAAACAGGACTCCCAGAAGCAGCAGAGTAAGGGAGGCAACCTCAATCTTCTAAAATCTAAAACCATGAGTATGGCAAACTAAGACACCGGTGGTAAAACACTTTTCAAATTTACTTTATAACTAGATCATTTACTCAGCCTTCAATCTGTACTAAAACCACGGGCTGAGTGTGCTCAACAAAATGCTATATGAAGTTCAGGAGGAAGGTGATTCTACAAAGGAGTAGAGTATTGAAGGAATAGTTGCTAATCGAAAAGCACACCCATCAATTTTTATACTAAGCACAGATCATAAGAAACCATATTATTTCCAGTCAGTCGCTCAGACATGTCTGACTCTTTGCGACCCCATGAATTGCAGCATACCAGGCCTCCCTGTCCATCACCAACTCCTGGAGTCCACCCAAACCCATGTCCATTGAGTCGGTGATGCCGTCCATCCATCTCATCCTCTGTCATCCCCTTCTCCTCCTGCCCCCAATCTTTCCCAGCACCAGGGTCTTTTCCAGTGAGTCAGCTCTTCACATTAGGTGGCCAAAGTATTGGAGTTTCAGCTTCGACATCAGGATGCTCTTAAAAAGGCCTTTTATTTTTACCAGAGTCTTCATGAGGAATCACAAAACAAGTTTAAATTTGGAAGTAGCAGGAAATCATTCTTAGGGAAAGCACTTTTTACCTCTTCTGCTTCATCTTCTTGATCCCAATTCCTATCTGTCAGTTCCTTCTCGGCGATTCTTTTGGCCATTTTTTTGAACCTAAAAGTAAAAAGATTAGAAGTAGTAAGCTTTTGCTGTTGTTAAGTCGCTCAGTCGTGTCCAACTCTTTGCAACCTCTTGGACAATAGCCCACCAGGCTCCTCTGTCCATGGGATTTCCTAGGCAAGAGTACAGGAGAGAGCTGCCATTTCCTTCTCTGAGGGATCTCCCCAGTCTAGTCTTTAAACCATGTCTCCTGCACTGGCAAGCGGGTTCTTCACCAATGAGCCACCAAGGCAGCCAGTAATAAGTTGCTTTTCTAAAACATGATTTAACTCTTACAACAAATTTTTAAAATTTACTTTAGCATGAAATGAGATATTCCTGATACCAGTGGGCACTTTAACGAGAACAGTATAACACTGTTAGGCTCCCAGGGTCACAAATCCAACAAAAATTATAAGAGAAGGCAGCGAGCTCTTCTAAGGCACAGTGAAAAACAATAAAACAATTCCATTTGAAAAAAAAATGCTAATGAAACACTGACTTTTTTAAAAATCAGAAATCTACAGAACTGCATAATAAATAACAAATGCTCAATTAACTTAACTCCATGCAAATTACATTTAAACATAGCCTGGCTATAGGCAAGACATTTTTAATATTTAAAATTCTCTTAAGGATATTTAGTAAAGTTTGACCTTAGTTAAGAATGTGAACGAGCTATTGTTTTCACTACAAGAGTACAGATGGTCCCTGACTTCAAGGGTTCATCTTGCAAGTTTTCAAGTTTACGATGGTGGGAAAGTAACACTTGTTAAGTAGAAACCTTCCTTTAGATTTTGACTTTTTCTCAGGCCACCAATATGAGGTATGATATTTTCCTGTGATCCTGGGCAGTGGCAACAAGCCACAGCTCCCAGCCAGCTAGCCAAGCCACCACACCACGCATACACTTACAACCATTCTGTACCCATATAACTATTCTGATTTTCACTTTCAGTATAGTATTCAAAAAATTATGAGATACTCAACATTACCATAAAACAGTCTTTGTGTCAGTTGATTTTGACCAACAGTAGGCTAATGTCTGAGCACTTTTAAGGTAGGCTGACTAAATGCATTAGAAGTACTTTCAACTTACCATGGATTTATTGTGACATAATCCCAACATATGTTGAGGAAGATAGCTCAAAATATGATTAACATGACTGTGTTAACATTCTTAGAATTCTTAATTCTTCAATAACAAGCCACCAGCAGCAGAAACCAACGTAACATTGTAAAGCAACTGGCATCCTATTAAGAAATAAATTTAAAACAAACAAAAAAATCCCCCCAAAAGAAAAAGAAGCCATCAGCTCAGCTTCTATTCAAGGCTTGTCGTTGTTTAGTCGCTATGTTGTGTTGACTCCATGTATTCACACCTTAAAATTTCCAATTTATTTTCTGATCCTAAGATGTACTATCTGTTGCTATTAAAATCTGAAACAATCAATGGAGAGCTCCACTGTGAGTGTTGTGCGTGGCTCTTTCCTAACATCAATTAAATGGGCCAAAAAACTCCTTACCTTGCCCAGAGATTTACTGATTAGCCTGGAACACTAGCCAGGGGTCTTGAAAACCAGCGTAGCTTCCTTCCTAATCCTTCCCCACTCTTATGTGCCCTCAAGACCACAACCCACCAGAGAAGCTCATGGTCATTAAGATACAAACTGACACATCACTCACCGGGCACAGTAAGATCTGTAAAATAAAATTCAAATGCCAGCATTCCAAAGTCCTCCAAAATCCTATCCCCTTGTAGGATAATCACATATAGCAATTTTCAGCTTTTAATAATCTCCTAATAATCTCTGAATTTTTCTTTTACCAAGTGCTTTTTTCTGATTACAGAATAAATGGCTTTAAAGTCCCAGATTCTAAAACATAAGTGAGAATTAACATAATTTTGCCATTACTTGCAAAGTTTTAATGCCTCCATCCCAAACACTCGGTCAAGTTTTGCTATTAATCTTGTCATCCAGAAAACAAACAAGGTACCCTTCCGCATACATTCTTAGTAAACTTTAACTGTTCAGAGGCCATTTTCCCATTCGGTAACTAACACCTCCACCAGAGGGCAGAAGAGGGGAGAAACTTAAACAGTCGTTTTTTTGCCATTAACTTGATAACCTAAGTAGTTATTAACAGGCAAAAAGGAGTGGAGCTGAAAGCGCAAAAACTTAATATTAAGTGTTAAAATTGTAACATCTAACCCACAGCCCCAACTGAAGACAACTGGCATAGTCAAGCAACCTAAACTAATATAGCCAATTCATTTCCTATTCCATATTTATCCAATCTCCTTTTTATCAAATCAAAGAATAACCAGAGGGCAGGTATCTTTGCTTCACTCACTCAGGTACCTCAAAACCCGCCCCCTCCACATGATACACAGTCTAGAATCAGAGATCTGGGACACTGCAAAATTGAGAAAAATACTACAAAATGTTAGCATCCAGTTTTGCCATGTTGCTGTTGAAGACCTTAGGCAAATCATTTCTTTTTTGTGCCTCCATTTCTTTACTTCACAACAAGGAGGTGCTGTGAAATTTACAAACAAAAAGCTTAGCTTAGAAGAGTGGCTGGATCAGAGGAAGGCCTCCATATATCTTATCAAAGAGAAAAGCTCTGTCAGAAACAAAGGCTCTAAAATACTTTCCCTCCCTAACTTAAAGGTTGTAGTGTGGAAAAACAAAATTAACTTGAATTATGAATCGGGCTCTAAACAAGACTTTACCAAGTCCGTATTTTATTTCAAAGCATGGTACTTCAGACAATAACACTTCTTTGAAAAAAGGGAAAAAGTGCCGGTAACGTACTTAGAACAAAGCCTGGTACCTCGAGTCTTTAAGTGTTAAGATCTAAGAACGTAAAAAAAAAAACGTGGGCTTGTCGTTTAGGAGGCATCGAAGCATGAAATGATCACCGAGTATGAGGCATACCTTGGGACAGGAAAACCGAAAACTTTCGGCAACTGGGGAGACTTTACTTGTGCCCGATACAGGGGATTCCGTGATCTCTGCCCCCGCGGGCTGCCCCCACCCGGGGGTGCCTTCGGTCCACGTCGGTCCACGCTAAGACGGGAACAGATCGGAACACACTTGACAGCGTGATCCCCGGAGGAAAACGGAACCTGGGGCCGGCCCCCGGAGACCGAAGCGCTCGAGGAGAACGGAATCCCCGCACATCGCTTCCTAATCGAACGGAGTCAAGTGGTCAGTGGCGCGTGGCTGCAGTACAGGAGAGGGTGGTGGAAGGAGCGGAGACGAGCACCGGGAAGAGCGCGAGGCACACCCCGAGCAGGGACGGCCCTTCCCGCTCCGGCCCCGCCTCCGCCGGGGCCGCAGGGGCCCCGCGCCCGGGCCCGGCCGTCCCCAAGTCGGACACCGCAGCCCCGACAGGCCGGCCCCGAGCCCGGCCTCACAAACACCCCGCGGGGTCGCGTCGCGGCCGACAGCGCGCCCCGCCCTCCTCGCGCCCTCAAGCGCCGCGCCCCCAGCCGGCGCCCCGCACCGCGCTCCACCCTCCTCGGCCTCCCCGGTTCAGGCCCGGCTCCGGCACCCGGAGCCCGGCTTCCTTCTCTTAGGCCCGGCGCCCGCCCCTCACCTCTCCGGGGGCGGCGGCGGCCCTCGCTGGGCTGCGGGCGCGGCGAAGCCGGGGTGCGCAGCGGGGAGCAGGTGCGAGGTCGCGGCCGCGGCACCCGGGTCTGAAGCGGCGCGCGGTCGTTTCTGGTGCGCTGAGCCTCGAAGGATTCGGCGATCGGCAACCCCTGAGTCTCAAACAGCATGTCCTTCGGGGTTGGGGGGGTCTGGTTTCTCTGCGCCGAGCAGTGAGGGCAGGTAAGCCGTCCGTTCAGCAGGAGACGGCTGAGAGAACAGGGCCCCACACACCTCAGGCCGCCATTTTGTAACTCGAATCGAGCCCTCACGACCAATTCGGAAAAAAAAAAAGGGAGGAAAGAAACGCCCGCGTCCAGGTACTGCGCAAGCGCGCCGGAGCCTCGGTTGGCTGCACCACCCACGGCAGCGGCCGGGCCTCCCGCAGCGCATGCGTCCAACTGCTTTGGAAAACCGTCGCCAAAGGCGCGTTCCCCGTCTCTCGCTTGCTCGCGCGCAGGCGCACTTCCGACGCTCAGGCTCCGGCAGGAAGTCGGTGCCGGGGGCGGGGCTTGTGCGCGTCGGCCGCGTGTGGGCGCCGTCCGCGTTGGGGGCGGTCGCGCGCGGTTGGCTGCTGGTTGTGGGCGGGGCCGGGGTTCCGGAGGCGCTTGGGAGAGCGGAGACTGTAAGGGAGCGTGGTGGGCGCTCGTAGTGGGATGCTGGAGCTCGGAGGAGGGAGCGGTCGTGTCCCCCGGAGGCTTGAGTGAACTCGGGTAGCGTCACGTCAGGAGCTCGGTGCCCAAGCCGTGGACGAGAGCTGCCCCACGTGCCTGCGACGTGCCGGCCGCGGATGCTCGGAAGGTCTGGGACTAGCGGAGCCGGGAGGGAAGGTCGCGGGCGTGGACGAGAGAAGCGGACGGTCCTCTGTTCCGCGGCCAGCTTGTATTTCCTTTCCGGGGTGGGTGCCATAGAGGCGAAGTCACTCGCCATTTTGCACCACTAGTCGGCATCAACGAAGATGAAGTCTGCAAACGCGTTTTTTTTAGACTGTGGGACAGATAGGACTGTCCAGGTTCAGGATGTGTATTCGTGTGCTTTTGCCTGAGTACTGCAGCATAGTATCTCAAAATAACCATGTACAGTAATGAATTGAAAGTCGCTCAGTCGTGTCCAAGTCTGCGACCTCGTGGACGATAGAGTCCATGGAATTCTCCAGGCCAGAATACTGGAATGGGTAGCCTTTCCCTTCTCCAGGAGATCTTCCCAAGCCAGGGATCGAACCCAGGTGTCCTGCATTGCAGGCAGATTCTTTACCCGCTGAGCCACAAGGGAAGCCCAAGAATACTGGAGTGGGTAGCCTATCCCTTCTCCAGCAGATCTTCCCGACCGAGAAATCGAAATGGGTCTCCTGCATTGCAGGCGGATACTTTACCAACAGACCCCATAGACGACAGCGCACCAAGCTCGTCCGTCCCTCTGCTGGCCGCAGAGGATTGGGATTCTCCAGGCAGGAATAGTGGCGTGGGTTGCCATTACCTTCTCCAAACAGAGCTGTGAGAGAACGAATAAAACTGTACAAAGCAATTTAAACGTTCCTTGCCTTACAGTTAATAGGTCGCTATGGGAATTAGATCCGTTACTAATTAGCAAAAATTGCTTCAGAACAGGAAAGTTCTCTTTTTTTCCTCCAGGCAGGGTTTATGATTTACTTGTGTAAAATACCGGCTTCCTTGGTAGCTCAGCTGGTAAAGAATCTGCCTGCAATGAGGGAGACACCAGTTGGATTCGCTGGTTGGGAAGATCCCCTAGAGAAGGGATAGGCAACCCACTCCACTACTGTTCTTGGCCTTTCCTGGTGACAGCTGGTAAAGAATCTGCGTGCGGTGCTGGAGACCATGCTTCCATCCTTGGGTTGGGAACGTCCCCTGGAGAAGGGAAGGGCTACCCACTCCAGTAATCTGGCCTGGAGAATTCCAGGGGAGTTGCAGAGAGTTGGACAGGAAATCTGTGAAATGAAAATACCTCTTGTGTTATTAATAAGAAGTGTAAGAAACGAATGAGGAAACAGGATTGGTTCCAGATAGCTGAGGTGCTTATGAAAGGAGTGAATTCAGTGATACCTGGTCTTTGATGTTCAGAATTGCCGCCTCCTTTTGTTGCAAACTTGTATATAGCCTGACTTTCCCTCCTGCCTCTTGGAAGCAGTTGTCTTAGAGCTATTGAGATGCTGTCTCCTGGGCTGGGAGTCCGAAACATTCCCACCAAATAAAATGACTGACTGCTTTCAGGGTGTGGCTATATATTTTAGTCCACACTTGAAAGTGAAAGAAAGTTTGCATACATTCGCGTAAGACCAAGAGGTGGGGACATTCTTGGTGGCCAGTGCGGAAGTCTTGAAGAAGAGAGCCATGGAGAAAGCAAAGCTGTAGAAACTCTGGGTTTGAATTGAAGTGTTTTCTTACAGTTTCCGGTACTAAACACTAACATGATTTCTGAGTTGTAGAGTATTTCCACCTCTGGGAGCAATCAGATCAATAAATGCTTTTAAAAAGAATTGTCCTTTTATGTAATCTATCAAGAATGCTTTTTAAATGTATGTATAGTTCCCTGTGCTATACAGTAAGTCCTTAGTTGGTTATTTTGTATATAGAAGTGCTGTGTATACGTTAATCACAAGCTCCTAATTTATGCCCCACCCCCACATTTCCCCCTCCTAACCCTTGTTTGTTTCCTATATCTGTGAGTCTGTTTCTGTTTTGTAAGAAGTTCATTTGTATCATTTTTTTAAGATTCCATATATAAGCAATATCATATTTGTCTTTAGCTGGCTTACCTCAGTATGATCATTTCTAGGTCCATCCATGATGCTGCACATGGCATCAGTTCATTCCTTTTTATGGCTGAGTAATATTCCATGGGGGTGTGTGTGTGTTTGTGTGTGTGTCTACACCACATCTTTATCCATGTTGTCCCTAGTGGCTCAACAGTAAAGAATTCGCCTGCAATGCTGGAGATGTGGACTCTTATCCCTGGGTTGGAGAGATCCCTTGGAGAAGGAAATGGCAACCCACTCCAGTATACTTGTCTGGAAAAATCCGACAGGTTACAGTCCATAAGGTTGCAAAGAGTTGCACATTGAGCACGCAAGAACATTATCATGTAGGGAACCAATTTGCATATAATTTCAGGATGTTTATGAACCATCCCTAAAAGCCTATTCATGGACTGGTGTGTAAAGACTGCTTATCTAGATACAAGGATTACACGTTCAGGTCAGTTCAGTTGCCCAGTCGTCTCTGACTCTGTGACCCCATAGACTGCAGCACACCAGGCTTCCCTGTCCATCACCAGCTACCAGAGTTTACTCAAACTCATGTCCATTGAGTTGAAAATGCCATCCAAACATCTTATCCTCTGTCATCCCCTTCTCCTCCTGCCCCCAATCCCTCCCAGCATCAGGGTTTTTTATTCCAATGAGTCAGTTCTTCACATTAGGTGGCCAAAGTATGGAATTTCAGCTTCAGCATCAGTCTTTACAGTGATGGACTGGTTGGATCTCCTTGCCGTTCAAGGGACTCTCAAGAGTCTTCTCCAGCATCACAGTTCAAAAGCATCAATGTTTCAGCCCTCAGCTTTCTTTATAGTCCAAGTCTCACATTCATACATGACTACTGGAAAAACCATAGCCTTGACTAGATGGACCTTTGTTGGCAAAGAAATGTCTCTGCTTTTTAATATGCTGTCTAGGTTACTCAACTTTTCTTGCAAGGAATGAGCATCTTGCTTTCATGGCTGCAGTCGCCACCTGCAGTGACTTTGCAGCCCAAACAACACAGTCTGTCAGTGTTTCCACTGTTTCTCCATCTATTTGCCATGAAGTGATGACCACATATCATGATCTTAGTTTTCTGAATGTTGAGTCTTAAGCCAACTTTTTCACTCTCCTCTTTCACCAAGAAGCTCTCTGGTTCTTCACTTTCTGCCATAAAGGTGGTGTCATTTGCATATCTGAGGTTATTGATATTTCTCCCAGCAATCTTGATTCCAGCTTGTGCTTCATCCAGTCCAGCATTTCTTATATGTACTCTGTGTATACGTTAAATAAGCAGAGTGACAGTATACAGCCTTGATGTACTCCTTTTCCTATTTGGAACCAGTCTTATTTCATGTCCAGTTCTAACTGTTGCTTCCTGACCTACATACAGATTTCTCAAGAGACAGGTCAGGTGGTCTGGTAGTCCCATCTCTTTCAGAATTTTCCACAGTTCATTGTGATCCACACAGTCAAAGGCTTTCGCATAGTCAGTAAAGCAGAAATAGATGTTTTTTTATGAACCTCTCTTGCTTTCTTGATGATCCAACGGATGTTGGCAATTTGATCTCTGGTTCCTCTACCTTTTCTAAATCCACCTTGAACATCTGAAATTTCACAGTTCACGTACTGTTGAAGCCTGGCTTGGAGAATTTTGAGCATTACTTTGCTAGCGTGTGAGATGTGTACAATTGTGTGGTAGTTTGAACATTCTTTGGCATTACCTTTGTTTGGGATTGTAATGAAAACTTACCTTTTTCAATCCTGTGGCCACTGCTGAGTTTTCCAAATTTGCTGGCATATTGAGTGAGGCACTTTCACAACATCATCTTTTAGGATTTGAAATAGCTCAATTGGAATTTCATCAGCTCTATTAGCTTTGTTCGTAGTGATGCTTCCTAAAGCTCACCTGGCTTTGCATTCCAGAATGTCTGTCTCTAGGTGAGTGATCATACCATCGTGATTATCTGGGTCGTGAAGATCTTTTTTGTATAGCTCTGTTAGGCCCGGAGAAGGCCTATTCATGGGAGCCGTCGCTTCACAGATCACCAAGACTCGAATTCGATGCAAACCGCAAGAGGATTTATTGA
>SJYC01139608.1:0-11154 GCA_006408675.1 Madoqua kirkii | reverse complement strand
GCTGGAGAAGACTCTTAAGAGTCCCTTGGACTGCAAGGAGGTCAAACCAATCAATCCTAAAGAAAATCAACCCTGAATATTCATTGAAAGGACTAATGCTGAAGCTGAATCTCCAGTACACCTGATGGGAAGAGCCAACTCATTGTAAAAGACCCTGATGCTGGAAAAAAATTGAGAGCAGGAGGAAAAGGAAGTGACAGAGGACAAGTTGGTTGGATGGCATCACTGACTCAATGAGTTTGAGGAAACTCATTGACAGGGGACGGTGAAGGGTAGGGAATCCTGGCTTCAGTTCATGGGGTCGCAAAGAGTCAGACAGATCTGAGTGACTGAACAGCAATAATATCCTTTCCCTAATAAGACCTCCTATTCTGAATGTCTGAAGTAGTTTTTAATAAGGGCAAGAAATAATTGTAAGTTTCTACTGTGAAGTTGCATTTTTAAATATTTCCTCCCTTTGTCACAAATCATCTACTGGAAAATTCACCCTTGAAATTTCTAATATAATTCTTTCATAATTGTGAAATGTTTTAATATAAAGGAGAAAACTATTGGCCAAAACTATTTTATCTGATACTTTATTTCATGGCATAACTTATTTTGTTAAATTACACAAGCTGTATTGCAAATAACTTTTTCTGAAAGTTAAATAGATGGATATACTGTGATAGTTTGACAGGTGTGTCCCTCCTCAGTGGTAAAAATGTTGTGTCTGTATCTATATATGTATATAGATAAATTGTGAAAATTCTTTGTTTTAACAAATTAATCACTTATGGTCCATCAAAATTTATACCTATGGCTGATTCATATGGAGGTTTGACAGAAAACAACAGAATTCTGTAAAGCAATTATCCTTCAAATAAAAAATAAATTAAAAAAAATAAACTTATTTCTTAGGTATGGACAATGGAAAGTGAGTTTTGTTAATATGTTTCTCTGAAAACATGACCTTATGGTATCACCTCTTTTCCTAGCTATGATCTAAATACTGGACTTGGGTGGTTTCACAATTGTCATGTTATGGAAAGTTTTAAAGCATTCCCCAGCTCAGTAGTAGTCGTTGAAGGCAAGAGAACAATATCACTTGCCCACTTTTCAATATGTTTATCTCCTCTCAACTCTTGTTATATATTTCTTACTAATTTTTAAAAACCATCTTTTTTAATTCTTAAAAAGCCGTCTTTTGATAATTGCTGAGATAGATGCCTCTGGGCAAGTAATTGCATTATGTGTATGGTTTTTGATGGGTCCCTCTCTTGTCTCTCGGTTGTCTTAACCCAGCTCGCTCTGGATACGACCCACACGCTGAAACATTGTATATTCCCTTTTATATATTTGTATAATTTTATGTATTTATGTATTGTTTATTTTTGGCTGTGCTGGGTCATTGTTGTTTCACAGGCTGTCTCTAGTTGCAGACAGCTGGGGCTGCTCTCTAGTTACAGTTTCTCGTTGCAGTGGCTTCTCTTGTTGCGGGCTCAGCAGTTGCGGCTCCCAGGCTCTAGAGCACAGGCTCAGTAGTTGTGGTGCACGGGCTTAGTTGCCCCTCAGCATGTGGGATCTTCCCAGAGCAGGAATTGAACTTGTGTCTCCTGCATTGGCAGGCAGATTCTTTACCACTGAGCTACCAGGGAAGCCCTGTACATTCCTTTTATATAAAATATGATGAACCAAAGTATGTAAAATGATCCCAAAAAGATCTCTGTAGAGTTATCAATTGATAATCACTGGCTTTCTGATTACCCCTTAAACATGAAAAATCATTTTAGAAAAATCTTAAGAAAATGTTCTCTTACATAATTATTGTGTCTTTTGATACTTCTTTAATACAGCTCTTTAATACTGGAAGGTGTTGAACCACAGAGTACTTGTGAATTAGAAGTGGATGCTGTAGCTGCTGATATCTTAAATCGGTTGGACATTGAAGGTATATACACAGTTAATGTATAGTTTTATTTTTAAAAATCCATGACCAAAGAATAGAAAAAATATGGAAGAAAATATCACTAGGGAAGTGAAATTAAAGGAAAATGTAAAATATTATGAAGATTTTTTTTCTGTTCCCTGATGAGATAGTGATTTTTTCATTTAGCTTCATTCGTATGAGTTTGTTTGTATAGACATAAACCTAAAGTTAAGTGTGACACTAAATAAATAAATTAGCCATTATCAAATAATTTACTATGCTCTGCCTGCTAATTTTTTAATTTTCAGATTATGTACCAAGGAGGGGACTTTTGGGTCTGTTGACTATCATCAAATGTTTGAATCTTACTCACTTGCTGGGGTTTTAGGGAACTAGTAAGGAAACTAAAAAGGGAGTAATATAGTAAATGTAGATTGGGATAGTTTTATTACACAGAATAGGTAATTTTTTTCCCTTAATGGACGCATTTTTTTTTTTTAATGTATGGATTTCTCTTTTTTAAGCAAGAATTTTCACTTTGACCCTTGTCTTATTGAAGTATTATTGTGATTACAGCTCAAATTGGTGGAAACCCTGGTCTACAGGCCATATGGGAAGATGAAAAGCAACGGCGAAGAAATAGAAATGAAACTTCTCAAATTAGTCAACCTGAATCACAAGGTACAAGCCTAATAATACTCTGATGATATTTTTTTGGCTGGATATTTTAATGAAAAAGTACAAGCCATTGAATTTTTACCTTGACATTAGATTTTGCTTTTCAGACTACATTTAAATTTTCTACATATTTCTCTTCCTATTCTCATTATTCTTCACATCCAAAGTGTCACTCATTGTCTCATAAGAAATTGACATCTTCTTGGCCTTGGTTTTCATTCTACCTTTTTCTCCTTTCTCATTCTCTAGTATGTTTTAACCTTGGCATTTCCAAATGAGCTATAGAATACTTACAGAAGAACATGAATCCCAATTTAGAAACACTGTTTAAGTTCATTAAGCTTTGAAAATGTAACCCATGAAATTCTGTCCCCAAATTGTTTCTCTGGGTATGTCATAAATTCTGACTTTGATTAACTTGTACATCTCTGAAGAAAGTACTCATTTGATTTGTTACTAAACTTTGATACATTCATAAAGAATTGGAAGAAAGTTTTTTAATGCCATGGATACAACAAATTATTAAATAAAGGTAAAAGAGAAGACAGTTTAAAAGGCAAATGTATTTGAAATACAGTAGTAAGCCTACAATGAAGTCCAATTATTTGTGTTACAATCTCATGGACACTAAAAATCCTTTGATAAATTTTGAATGTCTTTTATGCCTTTTAAAATAGAAATATTTTATAAAGAGAAAATTTCTAGGTTCATGGTGTATAACATTTTTAGATAGAAAATAATGTTTTTGTTTTTAATTCATAGAACTTAATCTTGAAATGACTTTTAGGTGCTTAATTTTATAGCTTCAGTAACAACCATTTCCTTTTTGTTTGATTTATAATAGGACTGTTTTTAGGTGGTGTTATATGTGTCAAATATAGGAAATTGCTACCATTTTAAAAGGTACTCTAGGAAAAAGGAAACTATTTCATTCATTTGCTGCCTACATTTTTTAATGAATTTTTAAAATTCAAAGATCGCAGGTTTGTGCCAGCAACAGAAAGTGAAAAAAATTTTCAGAAGAGACTTCAGGAAATACTGAAAGAGAACAATTTCTCTGTGTAAGTAGTTATTTATTACAGCTCTCAGAACTAATTTTATTGCTTTGTTATGTAGTTTGTTATAAAGGATATGTTTTAATTAAGCAGAACATTATCAGGATCTGTGGACTACAGTGATGGATCCCAGGAGTTCTCTGCTGAATTAACATTGCACTCTGAGGTTCTCTCTCCTGAAATTCTTCCATGTACACCAGCTAATATGGTAGAAGTCCACAAGGATGCAGAGTTGAGCAAAGGTAAGGGTTTTCCTCTAAGCATACAGAAGATACCATTATAGACATCCTGTGTATCTAGCACTGAGATATTAGTATTTAGTTGAGTTAGCTCATTTTTTTTCTAAGAACTAAAATATCATTGATGTAGCAAAAACGTCTCTCATTCCTTTACCTTTTCTTAATCTCTGGAGGTAAGCATCATTCTAAAGTTCATACAGATTGTTAAACCAGGTATGATTTTATAAGTATGTCCACAACAAATACTATTATTTTTAGGTTTTAAATTTTACATAAATGGTGTCCTACTTAGCACAGATTAAGCAACTTGCATTTTCCATTCAACATTATATTTTTTAACAATTTAATTGAGGTATAATTTACATGACATAAAATTCACTCATTTCAAATGTATAATCCAGTGATTTATGATAAATTTACAGAGTTGTACTACATCTCCATAATTCAGTTTTAAAACAGTTCCTTCACCTCAAAAGACTCCAACCCTAAGTAACCACTAATCTGCTTTCTTATCTCTCAAGATTTATCTTTCCTGGGTAAATCATGTAAAATGAAGTCATAAAATGTGTGATCTTTTGGACTTAGCGTAACATTTTTAGTTTTTTCCATACTGTAGATCTCTATCAGTATTTCATTCCATTTTATCGCCTAGTAGTATTGCCTTGTACTGATTTATTTTATTGATTCATTCATTAGGTGATGAATATTTGAGTTCTTTTCACTTTTGGGCCCTTAAGAATAATGCTGTTCTGAATGTTTATGTCTGTGTGTGGATATATATTTTTATTTTTCTTGAGTGGATACCAAGGAAGAGAATTGCTGGGTCATTTGATAAATTTGTGTTTAACTTTTAATAAACTGCCAAACTGTTTTCCTAGGTGACTGCACTTTTACATTCCTATCAACAGTATATGAAGGTTCCAGAGACCGTACATTCTCACTAACACTTGTTAATATCTGTCTTTTTTTATATTGCCATCCTAGTATGTGTGAAATGGCATCTCATTATGGTTTAATTATCATTCCCTCGTTAATAATGATGTTGAGTATCTTCTGTGTCAGCAGTAATGACTTTGAAATCTATTCTCGATCTCGCATGTCTGTAGGTCACTCGTTTTAGCTACTGATTAGCATTCTTTTGTGACGCTAGACAGGTTTATCTGACTCCACAGCTCTTAGATGGTTTTCACTTTTGCATGTGGTTAGCAGTGTCACATCTGTCACCCTGTGGCCACGTGCAGGAGTTTCTCTACAGAAAACGTATAAAAGTATGACTTGCCAAGTCTTAGGGTGTATGTATTATTAAACTCTACCTTAGATAGCATCTATTCTATCAGGGTTTCTGCGATGCAGTTAGCTTTTTACATGGTCGGTAGTTAAGAGTGTAATGAAAGTTTTACTCAGAAGTTATGTTTTTTATGCATACAGTTTTTCTAGACAAGGGGAGTCAGAAAGCAGGAGTAGAATTACCAACCTTCAGTAGGAAAGGAAAAGCCCTCTTTGCACTGCTGCAGAGGCAGTGGCACCCTTGACTGAATTAAACAGCGACTAGAAATGAGCAGCTACATCCACCTAGGGCTTCCTCCTTCGCTAAGAGTTGCATCCTAGCATTGTGCCCTCTGACTCAGAGCAGGTTACACCCTCTCCCAGCTACTTTAATGGCAGCCTTTTGGATCAGAGCTCTACTTTGATTTGCTTTGTCTTAGCATCTGCTAGCCCCATCCTAATCAAAATGTACCCAGAATTTCCATACTACCATTTCCTGTGCATTTATAATATCTACTATGACAGCCTCCAGCCACACTGAGCTGCCTGCCTGACTGAGCAGTTTATTTCCTCGGGTACCAGTTATTGATTTTGTTAGTATTCTCGTTACAGAGTTGCATAAATTTTGTCTTACTGTTTAATTTTCCTTATAAGCTCCATTTTAGTGCTCAGTTTTTCAGATTTTGAGGTATGTTAACAATAAAACTATTACATTTTATTACAGAATTGCTCTATGAAATGATTATACCTAAGTTTATATTCCCACAGAATATTAGAGCTTTTACTTCCCTACATCCTCAACAATATTTGATAGTGCGAGATGCAAAAATTTTTTTGCCATTCTCATTCTTCAGAATCTGAATTGTTTAATCTGCATTTCCTGATTACTGATATTTATAAGCATTGGGGTCTTTCTATCTGAGAATTGCTTATTCATGTTCTTCTCTCATTTTCTATTGCATCAATCGTTTTCTTACTAATGTGTAGAAATTCCTTGTATTTTCTGAATATCAAGCCCTTGTTAGTTATATTTATTGCAGAGATATTTTCTCCTTATCTAGACTTAAACTTTATTTTTAGTTTTTTTCCCCATTTTCTTCCCTTTTAAAAAAAGACTGTTTTATATGTCTTTTTAGCATTATACTTAAGACTTTTTTCCTTTACTATTTGGTTTTTATACCTGATTTAAAGTCATTTCCTATCCTGCTGTAATGAAAATTTTCATCCTTAAGGTTTATGTGTGCTTACAGTTGGTTTTCCACATGGAGGTCTTCAATTCATCCTACATTTTACTTGTGTACATAGTGAGGATCTTACTGTATCTGTTTTTTCTAGGTATAAAGAGCTAGTTCCAACACATTTATTGAAAAAAGTTTGTTTTCACTGAATTCCCCAACCTCACTTTTGTTCTCCCATGTTAATATCATACTGTTGTAATTACTGTTGCTTTGTAAGTATGGATATATATCAGGGGCAGATCTCTGAATAGCTTCAAAATCGTCTTAATGACTCTTGGATCTTTTAAAAAGCTCTCCCATGTTAATTATAAGATCAGATTGTCTTGTTTCTGAAAAGAACTTTGTTGAGATTTTATTGGAAAATTATTGAATTTATAGACAGATTTAGAAATATTTTAAATCTTTCTATATACCAAATTATCTCATTTATGAGCATGATATATTTCTCAGTTTATTTGGTCTTCTTCCTTTCGGTAAAGCTTTGTGGGTTTTTTGGTAAAAGTGTTTAATATCTTTTGTTAGATATATGCCAGGTGTCTCAGAATTGTTGCTGTTGTGAATTTATCTTTCAAAAATTACATCTTCTAATTGCTGATTTTGGGATCTTCACTGACCTTGTGTGTCAGTCTTTTATCCAACAACCTTTATTAGTGTTGATAATTTACATCTGTTTCATTGGATTTTCTGTGTAGAGTCATTGTCAGAAAATAATTGTTACTTTCCTTCCCATCCTTATAGTTTTTTAATGTTTTAATGCACTGCTGAAGAACTCTACAGTAATATTAAGTAGAAATCATAAAAGCGTTTTTCCTGGCTTTGAAGGGAATGTTTTTATATTTCATCATTAATTATGAAATTTACTACAGAATATTAGTAGATAAATTTTAATCAGTTTATTATATAGCAATTAAAGTTTTTAAAAGCAAGAATGGATATTAAGTGATACCAAATTTTTCTTTCTGAATTTATTGACATAATCAGTTTTTCTCTTTTACTCTGTTAATATGGTAGTTACATTGTTAAACTGTCCTTGCACTCCTGAAACAAATCCTTGTTTGTCATAATGTGTGTTTTTTTAAGTATTGCTGTATTTACTTTGCTAATAATTTTGTTTAGAGTTTTTTTTTTCCCTTCCAGGAATTGAGAAGCATTCATACTTTAATCCTATTAAATGCATTGTAGAGCTTCTCCTGTTTTTCACCTCTCCTTTCAAGAATTTTTATTGGATTGATATAGTCTATTTTTAGAGATTTGATACATCTCATGTAAAACCATTCAGACTTAAACAGGTCTTTTTGTGGCTTGATTTTTATGTGAGGGTGAGGGTAATAAGGGCTTTCCTTGTGGCTCAGATGGTAAAGAATCTGCCTGCAAAGCATCAGACCCAGGTTTGATCCCTGGGTCAGGAAGATCCCCTGTATTCTTGCCTGGAGAATTCCATGGACAGAGGAGCCTGGAGTCCATGAGGATTTTAAACTATTAATTTATCTTCCTTAATTGTTACAGGTTTACTCAGGTTTTTTATTTGTTTGAATCAGAATTTATATCATATTTTTCCTAAGAAACTACCCATTTAATGTGAGTTTTCCATATTTTTGGTATAAAGTTGCTCATAGTGTTCTTTAATATATCTCTTTTACCTTTGGCGCTTCTCCTTTTATTTCTAATGTAATTTATTGACTCTTTCTCTCTTTTGTTGTGATCATTCTTATCAGTCTTATCTATTTTGTAATTAGTTTTAAAACCTGCTTTGTTTTCACTGATCTCAGTTTAGGGTTTGGTTTTTTTTTTTTTTTTGGCTTTGAGATGACCTGTTTTTTTGGAGTTTTCTTCTTTGTTCTTTCATCTTGCTTAAACACTCTAGCTATGTCCTGGGTTGAAAACATTGATTTTCAAGCCTGAATATCAGAAGCAGAAAAATAGAATTCACATGGGGAACAGAGTAGTCCAGGTGGGGAACAGAATGGTCCCTGTGGGGAAACGTGTGTGGATTTATTTCTCAGCTCTGTATTCTGTTTCATTAATCCATATGTCTGTTCTTCTGCCAATATCATGCTGTTTTGATTACAGTAGTTTTGTAATATTGTCTGAAGTTTGGGTGAGTTATACATCCTGCTTTTTTTTTTTTTTTCTTCAGGATTGCTTTGGCAATTCTGGATCTTTTAGGAGATCCAGAATCTATATCCAAAGTATAAATTTTAGGCTTATTCTGGTTCTGAGAAAAAGTCATGGGTAAAATTTTGATAGGTATTGCATTAAATATATTGATTGCTTTGGGCTGCATGGCCATTTTAACAGATTTAATTTTTGTAATCCAAGAGCATGGACTATCTTCCCATTTCTTTAATTTATCTTCAGTTTCCTTTATTAATGTTTTATAGTTTTCAGCATATAAATCTTTTACCTCCTTGGTGAGGTTTATTCCTAAGTATTTTACTTTTTAATGTGATTTTAAAAGGGACGTTTGTTTACATTCTCTTTCTGATATTTTGTTAGTGTAAAGAAATGCAAAAAGTTTCTGTGTGTTAATCTTGTATCCTCCTACCTTGCTGTGTTTGTTTATCAGTTCTTGTAGTCTGTGTGTAGAGTCTAGGGTTTTCTATATATCATGTCATACCATCTACATATAATGACAGTTTTACCTCTTCCTACCAATTTGAATACCTTTTCTTTTTCTTGTCTGATTGGTGTTGCTAGAACTTCCAATACTGTGTTGAAAGGAAGTGAGGGTCGGCATCCTTGTCTTGTTCCGAATTTTAGGTGGAAGGCTTTCAGCTTTTCACCTTTGAGTATTATATTGGCTGTGTATGTGTCATCGATAGCTTTTAGTATGTTAAAATATGTTTCCTCTGTACTCACTTTTGTAAGGGTTTTAATCATGAAAGGATGTTGAATTTTATCAGATACTTTTTTCTGCATCTATTAAAATGACCATATGGTTATTATCTTTTCTTCGGTTTTGATGTGGTAGATCATATCGACTGATTTATGTATGTTGAACCATACTTTTGATCCTGGGATGAATCTTAATTGTTCAAGGTATATGATCTTTTTAAGTGTTGTTGGATTTAGTTTTCTCATATTTTGTTTGTATATCTATATTCATCAAAGCCTGTAATTTTTGTTTTTTTGATAGTGTCTTTGTGTGGTTTTGGTATCAGGGTAGTGGTGGCTTCATAGCCTGTCTTTGGAAGTATTCCTTCCTCTTCAGTCTTCTGGAAGAGTTTGAGAAAAATTAGTATAAGTTCTTCTTTGTATGGTTGGTAGAATTTGCCTGTGAAACCATCTGGTTCTGGACTTTTGTTTGTAAGGAGTTTTTTTAAAATTACAGATTCCGTTGCATTTCTAGTGATTGGTTGGTCGATTCAGTTTTAGAGAGCTGTATGTTTCTACAAAGTTATCCATTTCTTCTAGATTGTCTAATTGCTCATGGTATTGTCTTACAATTTTTTGTATTTCTGTGGTATCAGTTGTGATTTCTCCTCTTTGATTTCTTACTTTATTTGTATCTTCTCTCTTTTTTTCTTGGTGAGCCTGGCCAAAGGTTTGTCAATTTTGTTTACCCTTTCAAAGAACCAGCTGTTAGATTCATTGGTTGTTTTTGTTTGTTTACTAGTTTTTTTAATATCTCTTTATTCCCTCCCTCATCTTTATTACCTCCTTCCTTCTGCTGACTTTAGGTTTTGTTTGTTCTTCTTTTTCCAGTTCTTTTAGGTGGTGGATTAGATTGCTTATCTCAACCTTTTTTTTCCTTAAAGAAGGCCTGTATCACTAGAACTTCCCTCTGAGAATTTGTTTTACAGATTTTAATGTGCAGTGACTTTTTCAGGGTAATATAACTGTACAAACTAGATACTTGATTTAGTGAGGAGATTGTAAACATTTAGTGATCACAGTTTCAGGGTTTGTTTTTTTTTTCTGTGTGACTGGTTAGATTTCCTGTGGCTTTCATTAAGTTTATTATGTTTTTATTTAACATATCACTAACACTTCAGAAATTTAAATAGGTTTACATTGTAATGTTTTCTGATTTAAACAAATTGTAAGCAATTTTAGATTTAGGTCATTTACTTTAATGTTTTTGTATTCTTTGTCCTTTTAAGGTCACACTAGACCCAAAGTGGAGGATGCTCTTATTAATGAAGAAGCAATTTTGAACCTCATGGAGAACAGTCAGACTTTTCAGCCTTTGACCCAAAGACTGAGTGAGTCACCAGTTTTCTGTAAGCAACTATTCTGTCATAAATTTTCAGTATGTTAAATCAACAAAAGTACATATATCAGGCAGAATTTTTTCTTTTATTTGGAGAGGTTAAAGTTGCATGTTGAATAAATTCTTACTCAGTATAAGAATGAAATGTTGCATTGAGAAGTGTAGTTTCTTTTTTTGTTTTCCATACAGCTTTTTCTGATAAATAGTTGGAAAAGAAAATACTCTTTTTCTTAACTTCACTTTGGTTGGAAGAGTACTATATTGCTTTAAGGAGAAATGTGCTTATTTTGAGTTAAAATTCTTCAAAGTTAAGTACACTAATAAAATACCATGATTGAGTCTTTCTTAATAAGTCTCAGAAATTTCCCTGGACAACACCTTTCAAGCTATTAATTCTTGACTAGCATAGGACATAACAGTTATTTCTGAGTATCTTTACATTTCCATAAATGCATTTTCATTAATATTATAAGCCATTTACTAGATTTCATTTCAGTAATTTACTCTAAATTACTGATACCTTTTTCAGAAATGTTTTTAAATTTTCATTACAAAA